>VZTN01003149.1:372308-460921 GCA_013400515.1 Erpornis zantholeuca | reverse complement strand
TCCAGAGGGAGGAGGCAGGGAGCACTGCCCCACCTGGTTTTAACAGCTCATGAAGATGCTAATAGAATACATACTTTTGGGGACATCTTACATTGTAACTTAGGACAACATGTGAGCACTACAAATATTAAGTTTGCCACTTAACTACCCAAGCAATGGGGCTACAGCTGAAACAGGAGTTCCTTCATCCTTGGAAACCTGAAGAAATTAATTAGCTTTGAAAACTCATGCACCACTTAAAAAGAAGCTATTATCCTGCATGGAGAAGAATGGGCAGCTGTCCATGTCTTCCATTGTATGATCTATGATCACTTCTTATTTCTTACATACAGAAGCATATGTGATGCTTAAGAGAAAATGGTGTCCCAATAATTGCACCCAAGTGAATGGATAAAGTGTTGTTAGAAATTTAACTTAATCAAGGCCTTTCTCCTAAAATTAACCCGTTGTAATTTCACTGAATTTTCTCTTTTTGTGTATGAATTTTTCAGAACAGACTTAGGATTTCAATACAACTCTTTTTTAAACTTGGAAAAACTGCACTTCTGTGCCTTTGTATTATATGACAAGCACAGACATTGTTTGTCAACTCTCTGATGTCGCACCGCTTCAGACCATACAAGTATCTTCCTTAAGAATACAGGTGCTTGTAATTAAACAACCCATGACCAGTTCCTCAGATACAGATGTAATTCCAAGCTCTCTCCTGTTTCAAGCTGTGTACAAGCAAAGAAAATGCTTTGGAGAGTCTCCTCTCATCATCTGCCCCACTGTGTGGCTTCATATTTGATTACAGACCTTTTATTTGTGTATAATTTCTGTTATTATTTTGGAAACATTTAGATTAGATCTAAATTTTGAACCACATCTGCATTATTAGCTCAGTTTTCGTCCTGCTTCAAAGCCCAAGCCAAATCTGCCTGATTTCTCACCCTTTTTATTTTACTAATAATAGGAGTTGCTGCAATGTTCTTTCTTCCAGTCATGGCACTTGATTAGTGGCTGTCTAATTTTACCACATGTGCTTCAGTGAAGTAAACTCTTACCGTTTCATAAGAATTTTACCTTTGATCATAATCTTAGCTGAAGTTTCATGAGTTTAACTATCATTAGTCCGTGTTACAGCCTTTCTGGACATGTGCTTTCAGGTTGGTGGGGCTGCTGCTGCCCATATACAGAGGCTTGTCCCTGTACAGCATCTATTTGGGTGGGGAGGAGATGGAATTTACACCACGACACTTTGATCATCCATCACAGAAGTCTAGTCAAACTGGATTGCTCTTGAATATGTACTGAACCATGCTATGTATAACAGAACAGTTTTCAGGTTTGGTTTCGGTTTTGGTTTTGGTTTTGGTTTTGTTTTTAGCAGCATTACTAGAATACTTGAAGAAATAAAGAAGTAATGGTACCTGTTTTTTTTCTCTCTAAGGATTCTGAGATTGTCTGGGTTTATTTAAATTGGAAGATAACTTTACTTTTAGGCTTTATGGTGCTAGTGGCCAATCAGTTAGCTATTACCAAAACCAGGTTTAATAGACCCTTCAAATCACTGTAGAAAAAAATCAGTCTAACTTGAAACCTTCTGCTGAGATATTCCTGCTGTACTTTTGCTTTGCTGCCTTTGTTGAAATAATCTTTGAGATAATTAGCAACTGAGTTCAGCATGTGTTTTCCCTCCAACTCAAGGAAGAAGAGAGGATTTCTGAAGATAATAACAGAATGTAAAGTACATATCTAGAAAGATTGTTTTCCTGCTGTCTTGTTCCTATCTCAGAACAGTTTATTTCTGTAGATATTACTTAAGCCTTGCAGCATAGTTTGAGTGGAATATCCGCTGGTATGTGGTTGGGATTAAAATTCACATGATTTTTATCTTGCCATGTTTCAGTATTTTCAGTTTTATACTTTTCTTCATCTGTTCAGTTCTGACTGGATTTGATCAAGCTGATGGATAATCAGCTTAGAATTTATTTGGCTACAATATATGGATTTGGATACAAAGAGCCTAGATAGTTTTTTCAAAATTCATCTAATCAATTCTTGTCAAGTCTTCTTCAGTAACATCCAGAAGTTACTTTTGGAAATTGTAGCCCTGTAACCTTCACACCTCTCTCCATGTGATTGATTCTGTCTGTTTGCCATCGTAAGAGGCCCAAAAGCTCTACATTTGCAAGTGTACCAAGATGTACGAACCAGCGCAGTAGCATACCTCTAAAAAAGTCCTGGCTAAAAATAATGTACCTTTTACAAAGTAGCTACATTAAAAGTGAAAAAACGCTGTGACTACTACCTGCTTCATAATTTAGAATTGATCAGACTTTTCTGACGTCATGCTTTAGGTGAACCTTCCATGTTTCATTTCAAAGTTAATGATCTGTTGGACAGTGGATCAAACCTGGAATATTTCACAGTCTGTCTCAGAAAATCTTGACCACTTGCCTGTAGACCGCAGAGCTTTTTGATACAGCAGCTGAGCAGAGTGTGCCTTGTCCATAACAGAGTGTGCTTTGTGACTCACAGAGTCTTGTAGGATCTGAGTGTCCAAGATTTTCCAGGAGGGTTAAAAAGGCCTTAAAAAAGCAAAGAAAGACTGCAGCCCCAGTGACTCTTCCTTGTCCAGCAGTGTATCTGTAATGGCACAGTTCAGGGTGTCAAGGGAGGTAACAAGCATAACCTTCTTCAAAAATTCATCTCAATATCCTGACCTGCTCAGTAAAAGACCATATGACAAAACCTGGTCCTTTATTGTGGTGCCTCTCTGGGTGATATCTACATCTCTTCTCTGTTCTGAGCTCTACCCACCCACAGCTGACTTTGCACCACATTGGTCTATAGTTAGAAATGCCATGCTCAGAGTGAATTATATAACTGATAGCAGCATTGCCTTCCCTGGAGGATATGAAACATCTTAAAGCACTTGAAGGGAAGACTAAGTACTAACCATGCTGCTGACACCAAGGTTACTGCTTTTTAATAAATGGCTTGTAAATGTTGAGAGTTCTGCACACTCTGCCACCAGTTTGGGCAGGGCGATTTTCAGCAGGTGGGGCGCAGGTGATGTGAGGTCAGGGACAGAGGACAGGGACACTGTTTGTGAGCTGTCTCACCTCTATGTGTGTACACACATATATATATATGCATCTAGCTAAACTGACAAACAAAACTTGTCTCATTCCACATCTGAGTTTAAATGCATGGTCCTTATCTGTGCTGTTGCCTCAGTCTCAACCTGTGTGGAGGGTGAAAGGCTGAGCAGAGTACTTGCTATAATTTGTAATTGCTGCAGAGGTGCACCACTGCCATTATCTAATGCTTTTTTCAGAGTATCTCAAATATTTTTGTGTTGTGGAGTGAAATCCCAACATGGTTTTCATCTCTTTATTTGGTCTTTGACTTCATATTCTCTTGTCAGCATTAAAACCCTGGAACACCGTGCTGGGTTTTTGGATTTTTGGGAGGATTTTTGAAGTGTTTTGAGTATGTGTGAAAAGCTGAGTTTGCCTTTTTACTACGTACCACCAACATCACACTCTCAAGGGAGGCTAGTGAAACTTCAAGTCATAGTAGAGTCTATTTTAGCTGATATTGTCATGAAAGTATACCATCAGCCACTTACTCCACTAAAATGTTGATGAGGGAGGTATTAGAAAATGTACAAGGAAGGTGGAAGATTTTTTCAGTTTTTGTGAGAAACTGAAAAAGGAGGGCATCTGCTGCTTTGGTCCAGGTACACAGCAGACATTCTTTGTCCAGCACAGTGCTTATGTGCTGCCCTGGAGCTTGGCAAGGGCAGAGGTCCTATTTGTTCATAGCTTGCCTTGTCTTTTTCTACTTTCTATGGTGAAAGTAATTAATGTGAGAAATTAAATGAAAACAAAAGAAAAATGTCACAACCATAGAAATCCCAACCTGTACAAAATCTTCTGATAACTTTGAAAAGGTACAACTGATTTTAGCAAAGAAATGGCCTCTGGGGAGAATGTATATTTTGATGAAAATTTCTGCAGGAAACTCTGGGCAGGATTTTGCATTCATTTTTAAATTTAAATATCTGCAACGGGTATGTAGGGTGGTTTTGTTTTATTTACAAAGTATTCCTTCTTTGGAACAAAAATGCACCCGAAACCTTCACACAGGATTGTGTATATCCAGTAATGATGAGTCAAGCACCTTGTTTTGAACGGCTCTTGACCCAACCAAATTAGCAAATTAATGTTGTAGCATTCTCAGAGTGACCTTTTCCTGTGAAATTAACGTATTCTGATGAATCAGCAGTGCCCATGTTTGACAGATGTCAGTAACAGGCAAGAACATTTTCACTCTGAAGATGGGAAACTGATCACCTAACAAGTGCACTCCCTTGTTTCCCTGTAACAGGAACAGCCTTCTGTTTGCAGGACATAATTTCTTCTGTCTGCCTAGGAGCTGTGGTGATTTTCCTTAAAAAGAAAAAAAAATGGTGGGGGCAGAGGAAATACATAAGCATGTATTACTTTTATTCTTTAATTCTTTCACCAATGAGGCAAAAATAAATCTTTATTGAGATGTAATACAGTCTGCAATTAGGGTATTGATTTTACATGTGATGCTGAATGTACCATTAAGTGGAGGTGAGTAGTTAAAAAGAATGGTGCTGCCTCTCAGTCCTTTTGAGGCAGTGTTTGCTTGATCTGCCACTGATCCATAGCCTGCTGTCATATTCAGCACTCTCCTGTGGATACCAGAACCTTTATTTCCCTCTCCCTCCCTCACGTGCCCCTTCATCTGTTTCAGCTCTTTCCTCTGCCAGTAAGAGGAGACATAATCTGAAAACAACCTGGGGACAGTGTGAACAACCACCACTAGAGTCCCTTAAACACATGGATTTGTAAAACTTAATTGTTCTAAGCCTGTCCAAGCCAGGACTACAATTTGAATTAAACATAAGGCGACTCCTTTCACTGAACCAATAAGTGCAAATAACATAGCTTGCAACCATGTTTTATTTCCCAGACAAAAATGGTTCTTAACAGCTTTCTGAAGGCTATGCTTCAGCCACCTGCTGCTAAAGTTGTTTGCATTTTCCTAGAAAATTTTATCTTCTACAGCATTAAAACAGACAACTATGCAGTCAGCATGCTTGTGCATACTTGGGGCTAGATGTTTGAGAGTCACACTTTTTAATGAACACTATAACTTTCTACAAACTTTATTTTAGCAAGTATAAATGACAGGGATAGAGGGTGGAGCACTGGAACTGTAGAAATCTCTCTCAGACTCAATTTTAGCTGCATTTTGGAGACAAAGGCAATTCTCACTGTTACTGAGGAATGTCAGTTGGCTGTTTTGCCACAGACCTCTTATTTGCATTTCTAATACCAGTTTTCACTGCAAGATCCCATTCTCTTGATATTCTTCTCTGGTGTGTGTGCCCTGGTATTTGGGTTCCTGCAGGGACCATAGAACATGCATTTTGCAGTACTTGTTTCCATTTTGCAAATACACTGAAGCACACTCTAATACCAGTTGATTTTTGCAGCTGGCATATGAATGTATTGTACTCCCAACAGGAGAGTGATTGAAATGCAGATGCTGAGAACAGCTGTTTACAGTGAAATACCGTTTCCCAGTTGGTTTGTTCTGAGCAAGAGGAGTTTTCCTAGAAAAGCAGATAACCTCTGCTTTTACTTTTCTTCACACTATTCTCCCTCCTAGAGGTATAAATGCTGAACAAAGGTTCCACATTTGCTATTTCACAATTAGTTTCAATAGCAAAGCTAACAACAATGAAAATTTTCTTCTCTAGGAACTCTTTTCTGCTATTGCTCTTATCCTCTCCAGGCCACCAAGTAGTGTGTTACTTCACACCTTCCCCTTGGTGTTCTACATCAGCAAAAGCATTAGGTACAGGCAGGGAGAAGTGATAACCTCCAGCATTAAAGATCATTAGAATTTCATGGGATTTATTTTCTGTTCTAATACTCCCATATATTACAGATCACTACTGTTTCCCTGTCTATTTCTCTGCACACTTAATTGATACTTAAGTAGGTAATAGGTAAATGAGGGAGGAATGGAAATTTAGATATATTTTTTTTAAATCCTTTCTGAGTAAAACATGCAGCATGAGGAAGAGAAATCTTGTATAAATCAGCATTCTCTTTGGGTGGTAATTTACACCAGATGAGGATCTTGGGTGCTATATAGTTTCTAACTTCTAAGTTTCCGTCTTAGAGAACCTCTGCAGCTATGCATTAAAGCTGTTGTATGGACAGCAGGCAAACTGCACTTAATAACAGGCTGCTGCTAAATCTAAACCATTTTTTTTCTATAGAAGTGCTTAAGGGGAAAGCAAACATCCAAAATCCAGTCCAAATTGTGTCTTTATGACACAACAAAAATAAAAAGTAAAAGCCAGACAAACTGAACATGTTTTTTATTGTTATTAAAAAGAATGTGGATCTGGACTGACAGCTTGTAAACTAAGAGCAACTTGATCTGTTTTCAAATGCTGTACTATCCTTGGAACAACCCATGGAAATCATGATGTTCTGTTAAATGATTCAGTACTCAGGGATTTGATTTGTCTTCTTAGTAAAAGGAGATTATTTCTCAGAAGAAATATTTGTATTTTCATGCAGTTACCCTTTGACTTATTGAAACCAACAGAAAACAAGCTGTATCTCAGCAGCTGTGCAGAGACATGCTCAGGTGATACAACCCTGTTTTGCCCCTCACCACTGCTGCTTTTTATTCTAAGAGCCCAGTCACTCCAAACTTTCCCCAATTTGCTTTTCTACCCCCATCTCTCTTTCTCTGCAATCTTTGATGGGGTTAACTGCAGCCTTGCTTAGATGTTTTGGGAGATTTTATCAGAAGTGCAACTGTATTCTTTTCAAACAACAGCCTTTTCACAAACATCACTTCCGCCCTAGCTATTCATGGTTTAATCACACTAAGGGCAATAAAACTCCTCTTTATTTATGCTAGATTAATGCTTTCTTGAGTATAATGAGACAAACTTTGGCAGGTGCAACTTTGCTTATAATCTGTAAAAGCCCAGTGGACATTTATTACTTCCCTACAATTAATTATATGTGTTTGGAAAATGTGTGTTAATAGAGATGAATACATATATACATTTGATTGTAAAATTAAATGAACGAGACATAAACCAAAACTGGCAGTATAATTCAATAGGGAAGGAATAACCAAAGGAAAGAGGGCTGATTACTTAAATATTAAAAAAGTGCCACATCAATATGATATTTGGGTTACTCTGGTAGTGGAGTGAGCCAGGAACTTCTCTTACTTCCCAGCAAATGATACCAGGCATCTCTGCTTGTTTCTAAATCCACAAGTCTGTGTACAGAGATTAGACAGGAGGTATTTAAGTAACAACTACCACCAAGTGAATGAATAGCTATAGAGTATAACCAAGTGCTTAACTTCTAAAAAAAAAGCAACATCTCCTTAAACAGTGTGTCTGTCATTCTACAAGATATAAACACTATATTGCATAAATACTCTACTTTCGCTCCCTAAATGATGTTTTGCAAGTATTTTTTAGCAGCCGCTAAACCAAATTGTTTATAAATGTGGCAGTGGAAAAACTGCATCCATTAACTTTATCTGAAAAATAAAAAAGAACCCTGCTGTTAGGGAAGTAAAAAATAGCTGACAGCCATTTCTTGGCTCTTGGTGGTTTTATTGAGCTATTCACTGTGATAGAGGGGACTACACAACCACAACACTGTTGAAAATTAAAAATAACTCCATAAATAGGTGATATAAAATTAGCAGTGTTCAACCAGATGAACATGGATGCATTTAGCTGCAGCTTACACATGTACATTGACTCGCTGAGAGAACACCTGGGGGCGAAATTCACAGTCCTGTGTGTAAAAGATAGATTCTACCTTAGCAGCAACCCAGTTCATTACCTTGGTGCTTGTTCCCTCAAGAAACGTCAATGTCTTTTAGCTAGGTGCGGGTGCAAGAGATGTTGCAAACCTAAATGTAAAACTGTTGGGTGAAGGTTATAATGTGATGCTGGTCCAATCTTGATGTATGTAAACACATTATAATGATTATAATTAATGGATTATGGTGCAGTGTAACTGAAATTAGGGTTCTCTTTCAAGATTTTTTTTCTTTATTTTATGGAAGCAGGCTCAGGCTCAATTTTGCTGCATTTCTAACTGCTTTGCTTGGGCAATTTGCAATATTATTTCAACACAATTCTTAGGTGTCACCCCAAGGCTTCAGCTAACATTCTTCCCATGCACACAAACGTAACACTCTTAGATGGGAATAGGAAGATGAGCAAGGACAGAAGAACGGTAAAGTTGAAGGAAATAGCAAGAGAGAGCAAACCATACAAGGTAATGTAGAAAGTAAGAATGGGGTCAGTATCAATACCTAGTATATGAATACCCAGGACTAAGATTCAGGTTGGGTGCCAAATGATTCATCTGTGTTTGCTGAGGTGAAGGGTGAAAAGGGGGCAAAACACCATGTTTTGATTCAGATATTGTACAATTTTATGTATATAAATATGTCAAAGATATACAAAGTAAGAAATTCTTATATTTTTAGAATGTTTGAAGCTGAATTCAACACTTTGGTAGATAATCATAGCAAAAGTCATGTTAACCAAGTTAATTTTAATCTGACTTTTAATATTTTCCTGACTTTGAATCTAACAAGGCTAGTGGAGATAGGATACATGAAAATCTCTCACTTTTATATCTAATTTATATCTAATTTAGAGTTTGAATTGATTGATATTTTTTGCGTGGAACTTTATTTTTGCTTCAAAACTTCTACAAATAACAAGGCGAATGCTTCTAAAACAGAGTACATAGCCCTCAGTTTAGGACTGATTTTAAAATTGGTTCTGCTTTTCAATCTTACATCACATTTTAAACAAGAAAATGAATGATGGGTGTCTTGAGCTACATTCTGTTGTAGGTAGCTGAACAGATTTAACTTGCCTCATGGGGGACAGAACTGTATATGTGAAAGACAGCTCCTTTTTGGGGTTCTGTTGGAAAACGCTACGGTAATGAGCTCCTTGGTCTTTAACAATAACAGATAAACTGCTCTCATGTTCTGCAGTTGTGTGAATTTGGTGAGATGAATGTCCAGTATTTGTGCTCAAAGCTGTGTTCAGAGCTTGTAGTTCAAAGGAAGACAAAAATAGGAGAAATACAACAGCTACTCACTGGAACATCAGTGGGCTATGTGACCAAGGAACACTTTATGGGTGATACAAAACAGAAAACAAGATCTTCAGCACGAACAATAAATTTTAATTTTTAATTCTTTCAGGATGAAGGATTCTAACATGAAAGATCAGAGCAATCAAAAATCAGGAAGACTTCTGAAAAAGGTGTCACATTCCCTACCCTTTACATCACCGAGACCATGAGCAGAAGGAGAAAGGGATGTAATGCAGAAAGACACTAATTGTGAACTGACCTTGCTGGGAAAAGGTAAATGACTTCTCAGGAGTCATTTGGTTTTTTTCTCTTTTGAATGTTGTTTCATGTTGTTTCAGACACAAGAGTGCCTAATTGATTTTGCCAAAATGATAGAGATCTGAAACATTTAAAATAGAATCATAGGAAAAGACCTCTAAGTTTTTTGAGTCCAACAATTAACTCAGCACTTCCATCCATCAGGACACATCTCTGTGATTCAGTGCAGTGTTAGTTATGCGCACTCTGTCCTTAAGATAAATAGCTTCCAGACCTGCACTGGCTCCCACTCTCCAGTTAGGAGGACAGATGGCACTCATGTTTTTGCCCCTTTTGCTGCTCTTGGTGGACAAACCCTACAATCAAAATGATACTACAGATGTCAAAAACATGAAGCAAATTACGCTCTTCAGAGCATGCAGGAACAGCGAACAGACACCATCCCAAAAGCATGTAAATCATGGAGAGACACTTAGTACCACATGGCAGTACTCCAGTTTGATGGGATCCTCCTACATAAGGGAACAAGACAAGATTTCAAACAACTTGTGCTGACATTTTGTTTTCCTTGCTTTCCTGGTGTGTCCTTTTTGTTCTTCTAAGCCCTCTCTTTCTGAAGAAAATGAAAGCCCCAGCACAGTTTTGCTGATGTCTGCTGGCTTTCCAGGAGACATTTTTGTCTTGGTTATATAGATGAGCCAGTCAAGGAGCAAAAATGCCACCACATGGTTGTAATGACTGACAGAGTCACTTCAGTAATGAACCTCAAATGTTTAGGTACATTTAGCTAAAACTTAAATGTTTAGCTGATGAAAAACTGTGTGGCTGAAATGTGTTTTCAACCAAGCATCTGTAGGGCACTATTTGAATGACAGATCAGTTCATACATCATCTCCCTGTGGGCTATCCACAGTCAGGGAAAGGGGCTAAATTGAAGGAATAGTCTGCAGTAAATAAATGCTCTACTGTAGAATCTTTTGTTCTCCATCCATTTTTCTCCTAGTTTCTGCTAAGCACTTCTGGGCAGATTGTTTTCCCAGAGAACTCTGTTGATTGCCATAGGCTGCTGTTGAGGAATAAAGCTCAGTCTCCAGTGTAATGGCAAAAGGGAAAACATTAATTAAAAGAAGAGGCAATCTAATACTCGTGCCCTGTGTACAGACCCCAGGCAGCACAGAGCTGCTTCTTCTTCATTGTACTTCGGCATTTGTGCTGAGTCAGGTAGATGAAACTATGCCTAAAGCAACACTCTTTAACTGTTTCTTGGGGGTTTTTTTATGTGCTGAACACCTGTCCCCTACTGTCCCAGTGCATTTAAAAGAGCAGAAGTATCATATTATCATTTCTGTGTCTTTTTCTGAGAAAAATGAAATGAATGAAATACTGATATTTAACAACTGCTCTTTGGTGCAAGATGATAATGGGCTAAAGAGAAATGCCTTTAAATTACTGCATTTCAATGTGGTTCTGGTTTTGTTTTTAACAACTTTCAGGAATTAAACCATCATGACATGTTCTGACAGGAAGCAGGATCCTAATCATCCTGAGAAATTTCCATAATGAGAAATGGACAACAGATTATATTCCAAAGGGGAATGCAAGGAACAGAGTTATGAACATCTTAGGAACTTGTTCATTGGGAAAGTCTCTCCTAACATTGAACACTTTAGCTGTTAGGTTGTGTCCCGTATCAGTGCTTGTATCTCCTCAATAGAGAGGTTAATAACATTAAAAAAGGGTATGGACTAAAGTATATCTTAAATGAAGTCCCAAACAGTTCTTTGCCTCAATTATTTTTTTCCAGCAATGGGTTCTTCACTGAAGACATCAAATTGTTACATTGTTTTCAGCTTCACTGTCAGGGTCACTTGTGTAAGAATAGAGGGTTTACCTGATTTAATTCTGTAAGCCATGAGTCATCACATACTACTTTGTTACCTTTCTTTCTATTAAATATTTCATCTTTTTCTCCTCCTCCAAAAGCTTTTTTAAGCTGTTGATACCCATGTCCCAACTTCTGAAGCACTTTTTCTAAAGAATTTTCTTGACGTAAGCCTCACAACAGTGCACAGAAGGATGGATTTTCCATGATGCCTGGATCATCTTCCAGAATTACCACCATTTATTAAAAAGTCAACAATGTACCCAGGTAGGTCAAATGCTTTGTCCTAATTTGTGTTACCTTGCATTTTATGTGTTGTGCTCTCAGTTCACCCAGCATTACTGCATGTCACTGGAGTGCCATACAGCCTCTAGTCCTAATTATTCTGCCTAACGCTGTGGCATCTGCAGGTTTTTGCCACCTTGCAAATCATTTTTAGTTCTCTCATGGATAATACGAACTAACCTGCCTCACTCCAGGGCTTTGTGCAATCACTGACAACTTTTGACACTTTTTAATTTGACCATTATTTCTCCTCTTTAATTTCTGTCTGGCAACCAGTTTCTACCCAATGATGGGACTTTAGCTTTGGTTTTGCGTTTTCCACTGTACCTGTAAGCCATGGAGAGGTATTAATTCCTTGAATGCCTCCCTGTCTGGCAGCTAATTTTCTCTTGTCATATTAGCTGTGGATGCCAGGCCACCTGCAGCTGTTCCTGACTCCTGCAAGGCAGTAGGCTTGGCCTCTTTCCCAAGGCAAATCCTTTGCCACACCCCCAAATTCCTAGCTTCCTCTAGAAAGACCAAGAGCTAGAGAGTCATATAAACAATACCGAAAGGCTGCCCTTCCCAGTAAGGGAGGAAAATTCCACACCAGAGCAACCCAAAATCCACTGAACCAAGCAGCATTATCTGAGGCAGTCTCATCACTTAAGGGAATGCAGTAACATTGCAATAATATCGCCACACAAATTGAGATGTCTCACAGATCCAGACTTTGCCTAAATAAGGGCCATTCGTAACTCAGTGCTGGCTGGTCTAGCAGTAGTGGTCATTATAATGAAGCAGTCTGGGGAAAAAAGAATCACAGGGAGCTGTAGCAGCTTGATAAATATTAACAAGTTAGTATCATACAGGGCGTAAATTATTTAACACATCTCTATAATCTCCAAAACACTGCCCGTGCCAGCCCTTGGATGTAGCTGCACAGGTCTAAAAGTGTGTTCCTAATTCAGGCTGGCAAGGGTGATAGGAAGCACTCACAAGAGAGCAGAGTCTGGTTCTTGAGCTGCAGTTATTGCTTAGTGTATACTTAATTAATACTTAGTGTTCCTTGAATGAGTTTTTAACACTTAAAAAGACCCAGTGCTCCAGAGCTCTCTCAATCAAGGTTGTGTTGTCTTACAGCCACAGGATTCTTCCACTTTGTAGAAGCAATCTTTGACCAGTTTTGTTTTCAGACACCATCTCTAGCTGAGCACTGAGGCTGCACTGCAGAAAAAAATCTCCAAGTCCTCTAACTGGAAGTATTGCTTCTCTTCTCTACTGGAATTAAATTTTAAAAAGTGACATTCATTTCTACTGATGTAAGTATTTGCAAATACGTATATTTGTAAAACTTTAATTTTAGGCCTAAGTTAACATGACATGTCTTTTTAAGGAGCTTGCCCAAGGCCACACAGTGGCTCTGTGTCAGCCAGCATTAGACCTCAGGAATTGTTGCCTTTCAGTCCACTAGACCAAGCTGCCTCTCATGCTGCTGTCAGAGCTCTCCAGGCCAGATCAGATCAGTCCGATCACTTTCTATGTGGGCCTGATCTTTAAAAACATGTGTATCTTAACTGCCTAAGAAACCAAAATAATGCTTTTCTGTACCAATAGAGGGCATAACTGTTTTTTCCTCTTTTTATTTTAATTTTTTTGCAAGACAAAATTAAACTATACGTGTGCCCTAAACTCCCTGAGGTACTTAAAGCTCCAGGGATGCTGGTCCACTTTGTGTTCTCATCACTTCATCTTTAGCTTTTAGCAGGATTGCCTTTTGGCATTTGGCCAACTCCAGAAGGGATGTGGGTGGCATTCACAGTAACAAGAAATGCACACAAACCCAGGATAAAAGACTTGAACTAAATTAAAGTATTAACACCTTCTTTATTATTATTTCAGGTACACCTGGACCATAAAACATATTATCCAGAGACTTTATTTTGTCTTATATCCTTGTTTCAAGTGCTGTGCAAATCAGTAGGTGCCTGTGTTCCACGCTGCATCATGCTCCTTAAGGAGCCGTGGAAATCTGTTTCCAACCAAGGTCTGGCTCCAGATTTTGACTGCTTCCTCTTCCTTCCCCACTTAGTCCAGCTTGTTCTAAGCTCCAGGACAGGACACACTGCACTTAGTCTGTCAGTCTGCTGCAAGACTCACTGACTGTCTGCCTGCTATGTCGGACACGGGCTGCAAAAGAGGGGTCTTGCAGCTGTGCTGCAGCAAGCAGCAAAAAAGCCCCAAATCCCTGTGGCCACAGGAGTATCCATGCAATGCTCTCTGTTGCCATGCTGGGGCTGTGCATCCATCCCAGTCCCAGCACGGGTTCCCCTTGCTGTGGCATCCAAGGGATGAGGTTACACATGGAGAGATTTGGGGAGCTGATGGCATGACATAAAGATCAGAGAGGTTTTTTTTCACCATAGTTGTGAAGTATTTGGAGCATGAGAAGAGGATGCTTAGCAGAACAGAGGTTTTGAAACCACTAGCTGAAGGTCTGACACTAAGGCAATTAACAAATCAAGATAGATTATGTAGATTTCTCTGGATCTACAGGCAAAGTGCTGCTTATTGCAGTTTTTCAAGGCCCTTTAAAACTCTGCCTGTATTAAGCCAGACTAAATAGAAGACCATTTCAGCTCCTTTTGTGATGTTACAGGAAATTTGCCAGCCTTCAGATTTTCATGATATACACACAGTAGCTGAGGGAGAACTTCTTACCATCTGCAGGTAATAACAGTAATGCCTCCCACTGTTTCCATGCCTTTCATCTGTGGATATCAAAAGGCTTTCTAAACATTAACTAGTTAAAATGGCACCGCTCCAGTGGGATATGTACTTCTAAGCTGGGTGGCTTGGGTGACTTTAAGAGCTCTCATAAGGCTGTCAAGGCTTTGCTTACAGGGCAGAGAAAATGATAGGCAAGATGTGTTGGTTTGGAGCCTGAGGAATAGGACAGTTTAGGGAGGGGGACTACTTCAACTGTGCCATTTTTATATATTTTCACTGTGTTCTTAAAAAACCTTTACTGACCTAAAATCTGAGTAGCCATGTAAAATGAGATAAATATGCATCTAGGGATAGCTGAAAGTAATGTGTTTTGTAGAGGAAGGAATATAAAAATCTTGATGTTGACTCAAGGTAAAACAAAATGTAACCAAACTACTCCCACAGCAGACACAAACCCTTTGGTGGCCTGTAGTGGTGTTATATCAAACCCCTGAAAGTTGAATTTACTTTTGGAGTTTTTATCATCCTTTTAATAGATTTACTTTCTAATAGAGGAGGAAAAAAGGTTTCTCTGGCACAAATTTTCTGTTATTAGATGGGTTACGTTTTTTATATATCTATCTGAGAAACAATGAAATCACTTTGGCATTTTAAAGGGAATCACTGGGAATATGAATTTGGGTGTTGCTTATACTCAGACAGCTGAGTTGTATCCATCTTTTCTCAGAGCTGAGGTGAAGAACCCTCTCTCATTATAATTCAACCTTTGTTTAAGCCAGGCTTTTCAGGAGAAGGAAGGAAAGCAATCACTTCCCAAGAGAGATGGGGCATCTGGCAGAGATTGGCCCAGATAACTCTGAAGTATCTAAGCTGTACAACTGGGACTGCAACCAGGGCTTACACTCCTGTGACATGGCTTTTCCTTTGCTGTGAGATCTGATGAATCCTTTAGGCAAAGCCCACGGGGTTCCACCATGAGTAGTAGTAGCACCACAATCAGCAGTGTGGTACTATCTTGCTAAGGTTGGTATTTGAAATTCTTTGATGCTGTTGTTTTGCAATGAGCTCCACACAGACAAGATCCCGAAGAGAAAATGTATTCAGCTCTTGGGCCTTGAGATGAAGAGAAGTTGAAGATCTTGAGATGAAGCTTACAGTGGGATTGCAGCTGTCCTGTGTATGTTTATGCATCTGCCAACCACACTGTAATGGAGGTACCGTCCCATTCTGTGCTGAACTTTGTCAGGCCCATACCTTCACAGAGGTAGCCCAGAAGAGAAGGCCAGACAGAGTAAGTCTATATTAGTAATCTATCTATTAAATTGTAACTGTCTGCCAGGCTCCTTGGAATTCTTTGGTCAGAGTTGCTGTTTTTAAGAAACAGACATGTTTTAGGATGCTCTCATTATGTTATCCTGTTTAGGACACAGTGTAAGACCTAGAGGCAAAGAACTATGAATATGCATAGAGAGCAGTGTTAGAATTCAGTCACGCTCAACACTGAAATATCCTGGTATAAAACCAGGTCACCTTAATTTGAATCAATAGAGTTCCTGTACTTTTAAGCATGCAAAGAATAACACTGACTTCAGTGGTACAGTTTGAATCCTTAATATTAAGGATGTATTAGGATCCATGGGAGAAGTGTGTATATGATCATCTCACTCCCATATCAACACTGCTTTAATGTTACAAGAAAACAGTGGATACTCCTTGGGCACTGTGTGTCCCTAAGGGAGAGGAGCTACAAGCCCCATCTTTAAAAAAAAAAAGGTAAAAAATAATCCACTGTACATTTACTATGTGAAGCCAGCATGACAATATCTTTAACACCGTAATAAACACCCAACACCACAGTTGAAGTGAACATACACCTTAGCAGAAATGCGTATATAATTATCATTGTTTAATTTTGATCATGCCCCAAGGACTCATACCATTTCAAAGACACAGGTGGCAGTCAAAGTAAATGCAGGATAAAATGCCTCTGTGTTATGATTTTATTTTTTAAACATGAAGTTTAAAATCAGTGCTATATGTGTTTTCAGTGAATAATGCATGGATCTTCTTCCCTTAAAATACTCTCCACAGAATTTGTATTTGTTTCTGACTGATCCTGCTGGGGCTGGAAACTCTCTTTGCCCTCTGACAGTATTCATCTCACAACTGCGGATTTTAGTATTGACCCACAGACCCTGCTTGAGCCCCCAATCTAACTGAGTACATTATAGCAAGGGTGGGCTTATGCAGAGTCCCACTGGCATTAGCAGGAGCGAGGGAAAGGCTTCAAGGAGGGCTCTCACACTTTTGCTGTGCTCAGCTGGAGTTGTGCCGAGCTGCTCACCACTACTTTGAAACGCAGAAAGCATAGTGTGGCCATCAGTCTCAGAGGAGTCAGGCAGTCCCCCTCAGCAACTTGTGCCAACTTCAGAATTCTTACATTTCTCTTGAACCCTTCCTCTTGTAGCCTTTTTCTCTTTTTTTTTTTTTTTTAATTACTTACAGTCCTCAATATCGTATTGATAATGAGAATATAGGTGTAAGGGGAGGAAATGTTCTACATAGGTTGTTTGTATTCTAATTATTGCTTGAGCATTCAGATGCCTTTAACATGCATAGAGTGCACGTTCAATTCTTGCTGTAACTGCAACATAGCTCACTGCTCATGAAAATTTATAGACTCTTTCAATCTTTAAAGACAATCCCAAAAACAACTTTCAATATACCAGAAACTTCACACTCTTGAAGGAGGAGGGAGAGTCACAACAAATTTCTTTGTCATCCCAAGTGTTGGCCAGCTTTTTTAATTTAGAAATGAAAGGACATGCTTATCATTTGTTTATCATCTGATAAGCTAGTGTACTGGAGGGCAAGTCCTATTTCTGTAAACAGGCATTGATGCACTTAAAGTATTACAAATGGTGGTTGATGAATATTCAGCTTACCCATTTTCTTCTCTGTGAATTTATTTGGGAATAAAAGGGAAGGCATAACGAGACTAAATCAAGTATATCTCTACTCAAAATCTTTCTGCAGTTCTCCCACACCACTCTGGGCTCACAAAAAATTTGTGAAAGGATTCTGCATTTCATTTGACAAGCCTCAGGTGTTGTGATGCTCCTCAGCATCTCCTGTGGCCCAGCTAGTGTGAAGTGCTGAGACCATTGCTCGGCAAGCACTTGCAGGCAGGCAGTGTGTGCCCAGTGCAGGGGTGCTGCTGTGCCAGGATCTGGGCAGCTGAGCACTGGCCCAGGGAGGAAGCACCTGAGAGCTGTAGGAGGATCAGGGTAAAGGCTCAAGAAGCTGGGAGGATGGGACTCAGATGGATTGCTACTTTCACATGAGTGTGTAGGCTGGAAAACTAGGAGGGCTGGGGTGAAATGGGCAAAGCAGTGAGATCTTAAGTTGTGTACACGAGGGACTGAATATGTGTGCAGTGGGTCTCAGAGCTGCACTAGATGTTAGAGGTGGTTTGCAGGCCATGGATATCTGTCAAGTAATTCATTGCTGCTGCTTGAGGGTGGGAGGTTTAAAAATGTAGTATCAGAGGCAGGAGATTTGAGGTCAAATAATGACATGACAGTGACTTCTTAGGAAACTGTAAGCTTTCCACAATGGCATCTATACTGAACTATTCTCCCTATATTACATTAAAAAAAAGCCCAAACTCACAACCAAAAGAAATAAAAAGGAAAAATAAAAACCCTGCCATATACGTATTCACAAGCCATGATTTTGCTTAATGAGAGTACTATTTGCAGTACAAACTCACTCAGCCACCCTTCTAAGTGCTGCCATCATTTAGGGTAAATGGTTTCATAACAGCTTGGAACAGAAGTTGTTACAAGTCAGAGATGTGTCATTCAGAGCAAATCCAGAGAGAAGTCAAGTGACTATGATATGTGAATCACATTGAATTTGGCTGACTACAGGATATAATTACCTCCATTTATTGTGTTTATGAACACTTCTTTGTGTGAAAATCTGTTTCTTCAGTTTTTAAAATACTTCGGTGGAACACAGATTGAGATAAATTCCAACAAAATGGGAGAAACACATCCTTGCACCTGTTTCTCCATAATTAATCGTATTAAGTAGCTGAGAACAATTATGCATTGTATTCTTACAGTTTGAGTCTAAAGCAAATGCCAAAGACAAAGGGACATTATTAGCACAAATAATTACAGAGAGCACCTTTCTCTGAGTGGTTTCAGCATCACATTTTCTGCCTGTGTCATCTCTAACTGTAAAACAAGGAGCACATCTTTAGGTAAGTGACCGAATAGCCTTCTCCAGTTAAGTTTCACCTTATAAAAGAGAGGAAAAAGTAAATGTCTCTTTTCACTGCCTCATTGATTCATAGTCTTTCTGCCTTTCTGTCATCCTTGATGCCTAAAGGCTGAATTTCCAGATGGAGAAAAACTTTAAGTGTTCCTCACTTTTCATCAGTGATGTTATTTCAAAGGTTAGAGGAAGTGAAGAAAATTTGCATAAAACAACCCTTAAAGAAGTAATGTAGAAAAGTGACTCACTCCCTGCTCCCAGATTCTCTCTCTGAATAGTCAAATCTGAGAAGTCCCCACTTGTTGTTCTGGCAGCGCAGAACAATGCTTTGAGGAAACACTCAATTTGTTGCAGACAAACATTGAGACAATAACACATATGAGCATCTCGCTGTTTCATGCAGGCAATTTCAGGGAACTCTCTAACCAGGCTTGGGGTCTGCAGCTATACTGCCATGGGGTTCCCACAGCATGTTAAAAGTGGACTGCTAAATATTTGCCCTTGGATACATGCTTAATGCTTGAAAACTAGAAATGTTTCCTTTTTCAAAAGGCTGGAGTGCTGATCTGAAGCTCCAGATCTACAAAATGGGCTTTTCTTTCTGTGAATACAAAGATTAGTCACAACTGGGTGTTCCAGTCAGGGGGTTTTGTTCTCCTGACAGGAGGTCTCTCAGGTTAGGACATGATGCCAGATGCACCAAAGCTGTCTGCACTGTTCTTAAGATTTAAGTAAAGCACCCCTTTCCAATGAACTTTGCTCTTGATCGAGTGGAGCCGTTGTTGGAGTCCATGCTTATTTAACCACGCAGACAGTCATTAACATTTTAAGCATCTTTGTGAACCAGGAACACCCAGGAAACCTTTACCTCCAGATTGCCTTTGGGCAGCAGAGAAGCAAACATATTGGTGATTGTCATGTTTCTCGGTACATTTCTCTGAGTTTCCATCCGAGAAAACATGATCAGGAATCTCTTCTGCCAAAATGTATCTTTACACCTGCCTCTGTCCAGAATATGTCTCGCTTCACACACATGGATGGCAAATGAACAAACGCTGTGAGACCTGATATTTAAGTTCACTGGGGGTAAAGAGAAGTATTGGCATGCTGTGGCATCCATTGGCTCCTGTTTCCTGGCTCCCAATTCTATCAGCCAGTGTGAAAAATATCATCCAGCTCCTGGGGTCTTCATTAATGCCTTCTGCACTGGGCAGCAGGAGGCAGCAAAGAAGTGAATGACTTAAATGCTGGTTTGTACATTTTTGCTACGGAAGATGCAGTTTCTCAGACTGACACCAGCTGCTCATAGGCAAATGCAGACCAGCACACAGATACAGCCAGCCAATTCCTTTTTTTTTTTTTTTTTTAAGTGCCACCCACTCCCCTTGAAAAGCCCTTCCTTAGTGCACTGTGTTGGCCTAGATGTATTCTGCAGACAAACCAGCACTTCTCTGTGAGAAAAAAAAACAGTGCCATGTCACTGCCACCCCGAAGGTCTGCCTTCACAGCAGTGACAGGGGGTAGGACTCAGGAGAAGGGAGGATGCAGAGGATCCTGCAATCTTTTCAGAGGAATAGCCTGAAAAGATTTGGCTGGGATTGCCTTGTGCTGGGTCCCACAAGTTCAGCTGCCATGCCATTCATACCCTCGGGAGCCCTTCTTTTCAGTCCCCTCAGCAGGGACTAGGCAGCACAGGCATCTCCTTGCTCCTGGCACTTGTCCGGGTGCCCCCATGCTGTGCCCAGATGTCTGAGTTCACATCAAGCTTGTACTCAAGATTTCTGCATTCAATTAGCTCTCAAGCAGTGTGATTATCACTTGGACCTTTTCTGATAAATGGCATAAATTCACCAGAATATGCTAATAAAATTATTTTCATTTTCCCCTGTTGAAGAAAGAGGCCTGAGCCATAGCTATCACAGCCCAGACACAGATGCATCTCACATGCTCATTTCATGAAATACCTTTCATGGAAAATGGAAGTGGTCCACACAGGGCTGCTGCAGAGCCCAGGGGGCTATCCTGCCCATGAAAGTTTCTCCAATATTCTGTAAGAAAATGTAGTGGTTAGCTTTTCTCTTCTCACTCACCTCTCCTCTGCTATCCATTTTTTTCTGAGCTTTTGCATTTATGTTCCTAATTAATTTAACAAGTGAAATGTGCCATTTAATTTGGCACATCATATCTCTTTGTAGTGCACACTCTTCAGTAATAAAGTGGCATTATAAATTATTCCTTTTTTCAAGCTCTGAGTCTAAATCAAATAACATATGATATTTTTGAAGGCACTTTTATTACTGTTCTTAAAACATATGAATATGATAGTAGTTTTCACACAATGGGAACCAACCACACTTATTTGTTTTGCTTTGCTTTAATTTGATAGGAAGTATATGTATAATTATATTTCTCCCTTTTATCTGTCATTTTTCCTGGAGCCCAAATGGAGCATGCTTCTACATAAAGCAGGCAATGAAAGGGATGTCACCTCTTAAAAGAGATTTTGCCTGTTTCCAAACAGAAATATTTTAAGGCAGATTGACTGTTCTGAATAGGTTAGAAGCAGACTTTCATAACCTCAATTATAATACATTGATAACAACATTTGTGAGATTAGAAATGGAAATAGGTAGGTTGAGATGTATTAGAAAATAAATGGAAAACATACAAATCATTCTGGAAGTGCAATTTCTAAAGCTGTTCTATTCATTAGAAATCTACTTGTTGATGTATGATTTATTGTGTATTGTGTAAATAAACTGCATTGATATGAGAGGAGAGAGGGAGGGCTGCGTGTAACATCTGCAGCCAACTCGAAGCTCTAGCAAAGGAGTTTTTCACATCTTTCACTGCACACAACATAATATGATATAAAATATAGGTGATTTGAAACCTCTCTCAAGAGACCAGCTGTCTTAGGATTTTCAGCTAGAAGAGTAAAGGGGGAAGATCAATATATACACCTTTACAAAGGATGGTGACTAGTTCTTCTGCAAACTGTATGTCAAGGGTGTCATTCAGGTTTTGTTCATCTCTAGCCTGTAGGATGTGATTAGGAGAGTTTCTTTTCCATTATCCATGATGTGTTTGTCACTTTACAAATGCAAGTTTGTTTCTACCACCAAAGGATTTACATCTAGCCATTTAGTGAGCTTGTGTAACTTAGAGGTGAGTTTGCTGATGGTAGCTGCAGGTACAGCTAGGCTGAAAGTAGGCTGCACTTGGAAATTTATAAAAGGAGGAATTTCAAGCCCCAGCATTTGACATCAGTCTCATGGTCCAAACTGGGACGAGGTGGGAGAAAGCACAACTGCACTGATGTCAGTAGTTTCAACTGTGTGCCCATCTGCTTTGCTCATTGGAAAAGCTTAAAGCAACTAGCACAGGTTTGTGAACCTTGCCCTTACCTTTTAGTGTTTTACTTAATACTTTTACTTTGGGGTTTTGCTTGTTCTTTCTACTTTTTTGTAATTTTTTTTAATGGTGAATAATTCCTATATGGCTTGTCAGTTTTCACAGCATATTTTGGCTTTCTAGAATTTGACATAGACATGAGTGACTGAATATTTTTGGTTTGTTTGGTTGGTTTTTTAACAATAAATACTGCATGACAGAGCTAGTAATTTTTTGTGGCTCCATTCTGATCAACAAAGCAACTGAATTTCTGAATGATCTGTCTTCCAGTTTGAAATGGTGTTTTCTCATTGGCAATGTTAGTAGTGGACATGAAATAAATGAAAAGCTACATTAGATTGTTATTCCCATCAGACTTACCCCTAGTGTCTAAGCATCGATTTTACAGCAAAGAGTAAACCTCAATGCCTTCAGCTGATTAATGTCTCGTTCCCAATCTGCATGCATGGATAGTATCTACCCAAAGGTCAGAACAGAGGAGTGAGGTGAGCTGTGTTAGCACCTCTTCCTCAGCCATGAGTTTGACAGCAAAGAGATGGAGAAAGAAAGCATGCAAAGATTCATGCCCATGCAAAGGGATCAAAAAGGTCATTTGTATATGTATGGTCATGATGTACATGTTTCTTTTAATCACACATGATAATAATCAAACTTACATAATGGCAAAAAAAGAAAATAAAGTCTTGTCTGCTTCTGCTTATTCAGTGTTTACCAAATTTAGCTCCTCTCAGAAGACTGAGGTTTGATTTGTGATAGGGTTTTCTCGTGCTGTTGTTTTCTGAGGCAGCGAAAGCATGCATGCAGCAAGGGCAACCACAGGGAATGACTGCCAAGAAGAATCTTGTGGGGTTAGCGGGAATGACAAAGAAGGATGGGTAAGAGGAGAAAATGTCAGGTAAATTGATCATAAGAGTCTGTATTGCCAATCATTAGTTAGTGAAGGAGGTAACTGCATAGCTGAAATTTAGTTTGGTATAATCATGTAAGCCCATTTCTTGGAAATTATGAATGCAGAGAGGGCCACCAGTTTTTCTTCAAAAGTTTGACTTTAAAAGAATAAACCACAGACCAATTTCTACAGTAACTACCTGCTCCTGAAAAAAAGGAAAAAAACAATTCACCAAGAGGCTCCATTGATGTAGCTTCTCTACTCACCATGTGAAGGACTTTCATTTCCACAGTGCAATGGGTCCCTCTTGCTATGCAAGGTTTCCCATGCTGCATGGCAGCTCAATTTCTCAGTGGTGCTGTTTGGAGTCACAAAGAATTGTGGAGGCCTGGTGACCACACATCCTTCTCTCTGCAGTGGTGCCTGAGAACTGGGCACCAGGCTGGAGCAGAAATCCTCATGGCAATGAGAGCTTATACCTGAATGTAATTGATGATTACCTCGTATTGCTTGGTTTTAGCAGGTGTTTTAAGCGATTGAAAGGTGAGATCTGAGTCCTGCAAGCACTTGAATGTGGTGGGAATCACACACTCAGATCATGGGGTCAAGTTTACTGTGGTTTTTGAAATGCCTGAGCAGCATGTTTCCTCTCAGAGGATTTGTAGATAAGAACTGTGGAGAAAAGGGGCTTATACAGTGTTTAAACTAATGGGAGGTCTGTCTAAAAGCTGAGTATTGAGTGGGTTACTGGGTATTTAGACAGCTTGAGAGGTCACTTGCCTGTGTCCTACAAAACTGGAAAGCAGACTGTGAAACTGCCATAGAGGATTCTCCCATCTTTCAAGACATTAACCCAGTCCATCCGCTACCGGAAAGTCTATGTATTGTCTGTGTTTCACTCTGGGACCAGTCCAAGGCCCTGGATTGGTTGGTGTTACCCCTGCCCTGCCATCCCTTTGGCAGGCTGAACTCAAATGCAGCTTGAGACGGTGGCACTGGGGTTCCAAATACAGCAGGGAGGCCATAAAGGGGCACAGATGGGTGTGGGAGGAGAACAATTCTCCCAGAATGTCAGCTACTGCCTCCACCCCACTCCTCAAGCAGTGGCTGGCATGGCAGACCCCACTTTTTGGGTACCTGGATATCCCAGGTGCTCTGGGATTTGTCCTCTTCTCTCCCATTTAGCAGAGGACGTCTGTTTCCAGTCTGGCACCATCTCCTCTTCATCCTTTCGGCAGCAAAACTGCATCTGCTTACATTTCTGAGGAGCTTTGAGCCAGCCCTTTCTCATAAACATGTGCTTTGCATATTTACAGTAACTTGTTACTTTTCTTATAAGTAGTGACATCTCCAGGTGTAATGCATCCAGGATTAATAAATGCCATTAAAACCTTCATGCACATTGTAGCTAAGAGATTGGGAGTGTTTGAATGAGTCTCAAGTTAAGCAAGCATATAAAGTTGACAAGCATTCATTTTAAACTATGGATGTGAAGGTCAGATCTCAAAGACGGTTTAGTTACTCGTTCATCTGAAACACCTGCACTTTTACTCTCTGACTTGTTTTGATTTATTAAAATAGGAATTTTTTTAAATCATAAGGCATATTTCATTTTCTTGCTTTAGACTATTAAAATTAACCCTTTTATGTTTGCTTAAAAACCTTGAGGGTGTTTTTAATCACTCAGAGTTTTTTAATTGGCTTTTTTTTTTAATTATACCCACTTTATTTGATTCTGTTTTCTATTTACCGTGAAACCAACTTCAGCTCTTGATAAATGGTGTTTCAATACCCATTCAGATAGTGTGCAACCAAAAACTAAGCTTAAAGAAATTCATAAATGTGTGTTTGTCACAATATTTGAATCTGATATTGTGGAGGATGGGGGGAAAAGGGTGGGAAATTTCTTTCAGAGTTTTTCAAAATTGTGTGGGAGGAAAATATGGGGAAGAACCCCAAATAATCACTTTCTGCAAGTCTGGGAAAGCAGCTAATATCCTTGATAACCAAACACAGTAAGGAAGTTTCTATCTTACCTTGGTCTGTTTTCCTTTTACCTGCTTCAGCTGTATTTTACCTGTCCCTTTAGCATGTGATGCCATTACTTTTCAATCCAAATCCACTTTCAGTACTGCAATTCTTCCCACTGCAGCAACTAGTCAGCTTATATACAGAAAAGGGTGTCTAACACTACTCTTTCCAGACTTCACAAATATTGTATATTGTGTGGCACTTTCCCTGTGCATCCTCATCCCTCTGCATCTATCCAGTCTGCAAGGAATGAGACAAGTTCTTTTGTTTAGGGTTTGTTTGTTGTTTTTTTGCAGCGAGTACGACTCCTTTTTATCCAGAAGCAATCCTGGTACATGTCGGTGTTTGTTCCCAACCCACCTACATCTCAGGATGTGGAATACTCAACTCGGCCTCCCCACAGATTTCTTCTTTGTCTGTGAGCATGACAAATTAACAAAACTGGAAAGCTCTACCTTGTCCAAAGAGTCCCCCACAGTTTTGCACAAAAGTTAGTGCCTGATCATTCCCAAATGATGGGGTAGGGGAAATGTAGTGAAAATGAGAAGCAGAGTTAAGTAGAAATGCACATTAGTGAAGTACCTAACATATGCTTCTGTCTCAGCTTCGTGCACCTTCATCTCAGCACAGCCCCTCCAGTCTGACATCCACACCACTTGCATACAATCTCACCTACCTCCAGTGCTTGTTGCAAGAAAAGAAGCTATTCCATTTTGTTAAAGACACAGCCCACAGTATGATTCATTAATTCACCATTGGAGGAAGTACTTGAAGCCACATCAGCTTTATGGCCATCATAAAGTGTCCCACCTAACACAGAACGAGAGCACCTTGCAGTACCTGCCTAATACCAAAGTGATAATTGCACTATTGCACTGTTTTATGAGGCAGTAATCCAGCTCCTGAGCAGACAAACTACCAGGCTGAAGGCTGAATAGTTTATCTTGATGAGGAAATTGTATTATTGCAGAGTAAAATAGCATGATGGTACTGGCATCATTCTTCTGTGTTCATTGTAGGAATTATTTTGGGTTATGGTGTGGTTTGTAGGGGTTTTTAAGTATTTGAACGTGCCTTTATCCAACAGATAGTGGTCATCTGTGTATCAGCTGCAGGAGACAACACTGTTTATTTTGGGATGTGTGTCTGCAATTTCTGCCACTGATGAGGCCTAGGCAAAGCCCCCACAGGCTGCCTAGCTGCCTGGCACATCACAGGGGTAATTTAACTCCCCTGGGGTGTCTCACCCCTTCCACAAAAGTGCACATGTGTATGCAAGGCTGTTAGTGTACATATTCCTCCCACATAAAATAACCTTGTGTGGTTTTTTAGTTTTACCCATTGTGTACCTAAGTGGTTCTTGATGACTTAGGTATCTTCTTAAGCTGCTGGTTTTGTTATACAAAACTTCCATGCTGAGTTGTAAAAAACCAATAAATGAAAACAGGAGGATATTTCAGCTGTCTTTCCTGCAAGCCTCTATTCCTCTTGACATGTGCAGGGAATGTTGAAAGGCAAAATTATTTCAAAATCAAGTGATAAACAGTGCCCTTTGATTAAGTTTTGCTTCTATAGAGGATTCTGAAGAAAAAACAAAAATCTCTCTCTCTCTTCCTCATAACTTCTTTCCTCAGGCTTAATAGAAAAAGATAAAATGGGAAGAATTACAATGGCATTTGCCAATTTGCAGGCAGAATATATTGCAGGTGAGTAGGCGTTCACCTTCAGAGATAAAACTGAGTCAGAGAGAAAAGAGTCCACATTGCCCTTAGAAGTAATGATCGTTCACATCACGCTGGATGTTTGTTGTGCCAGCCGTTTGTCAGTCAAACAGCAGACGTCTCTTTGCTGCACTCTGGTCTCACCACTCAAATAAAATAATGCCATAATAGATGAGGCTGTCCAGGTCACGGGAGTTATTAAATGTCTCTCCTTTGCACCTAAAACTTCCTTGTTTCCACGCAAGATAAATGATATGTTCCCTGTAATATTTATTAAAGAAAGAAGTTGCTATTGTGTGTTACCGAGGGAAAACAGGAAACTACAAAAGGACAACTTCAAAGTAAGGGTCAGTCTGTGACATGGTTTTCAAGGGGATACAAGAGACAAAAGGCCACATCCTCCTCTGGTTCCTGTGTCACCTGTGGAAATGCTAGATGGCAGCCTGAGGAGGACAGCAGCTTCCCTGGGTTCCCCCTATCTCCTGCTCTCCCAGAGAGCTGGGCAGGGCTGGAGGTGAGTCTGGGTTTGTTTTAGGGTCAGTTCTACCAGCAGTGTAGGCATACACTGCTCCTTCTTCTGGCATTGTTGCAAGATCTGCAGGTAGATTGAGGTCTGTATTTTTTTGTGTTCCTAAATTCTCAGAAGTGTCTGTTACATCAGGATGCCTAGTTTGGCATAAGTTAGAAGAGCTGGTTCTCAGAAGATGCTGAGCACATCCTTCCTTTTGCCCTCTTTCCTTTCCTCCCCTTAAACAGAGACCTTTCAAGGCTCTGAAGTACGGGACCTCCAATTGCTAATCCATTTTTAAAGACTGTGATTGGTCTATAGGTACTCCTGAAACACCTTATCTCTGGTCTCCAGCTGGAAATGTAATGCAGCACATAATTGCACAAGTGTCTCAGTAATGGTGCAAATTCAAATTAAATCATGGGATATTTCACACTGTGCACGTAACTCCTGATGTCTGTTTTACAGGCTGCACAGTTTAGCAGCATGCTTTTTAAGATGTAGCACTACAGTAGACATTAAAAACAAGAGAAATGAATGCATGGACTCTGCAACAGTATGAGATTTTTTTCCTTCCAGGGATGACACTAAGGTAAATCAGAACAATCTATTTAATTCAATTTAATTCTTCGTGGCAATAATTCCTAAAAAAAAAAAAAAAAAGTACATGGATGGTGACCAAAGAAGCTCTTGACCAGCTAAGCTAGATTTGGATTTTAGAATAAATATATATTTTCTTGGACTCAAGTAGAAGAAGAGTATTCACTGTCCCAAGCCCTCTCCCTTACAGGCAGCCACATTACACATTCTCATTCTTTCTGTGGCTCACACTGACAACGCTTTCTTCACAGACCCACAGTGATCTGTTTTAAATCTAAAGTCTGCCCCTCGGCACCGATGCAGTGCTCTGCAGTGTGTGCAACATGAATACATGTTTTCTGTATTGCAGCTCCATTGGGATCCTAAGACCCAAAAGAAGACCATCACCAGCCAGCTCCTGGCATCCAAACACACAGTCAGCTTGGCTCTACTGGCCTCTCACAACTGTGGATCACACCACATTCATGTAGCAAAAGAAGAAATAATAAACAAAAAAGCTGGTGTTTGTCCTCCACTGTCTTTTGCTCTGCCTTTTCTCTAGTTTTCCATATGTGAAGGAGAGAGATAATAGAATGAATCTCCATTGCACCATCTGATCCTACAAAACAGCTTTGGCTCAAAGGTAGAATTGTTCTTGATTCAGCCCAGATTTGGGCAATGACATATTTGTGTTTTGAAGCACAGGAATGCTCAGGCATCAGCAGACTGGCTATTTGTTTAGGTTTATTTTTTCATATGACATAATCTCCTTCCAAATAACGCCTGCAATTATCTTCAATGACGCTGTTCCTACACATGCTGTTCACAGCAGCACGTTCAACACTGACATTTTGATGCTAAGGAAAGCAAAAGGTAGGGAGTTCATTACAGAAGCTCCCTTCAGGCTTTTGGCAAGATGTAGTGAGATGCCAGTAGTTCCCAGTCATTTTCTGTGAACAAGAATATACTGAAGCATTCAACAAAGCAGAGTATATTCAATATTATTTCCTTTTGGTACATAGACTATATTTTGTACAAGCATGATGAAAATAATTCAGTTGATCATGCTCCTAAGTTTCCTTCCTAGCACCTTCTAAAACAGCAGTTATTCAAAATGCAAGAAACTTTTTAAGGCTGCCTGCTCCATGTGGTATTCTTGCCTTCTCCCCACTCCCTGTCCCCATTAACAAATAGTAGAAGAATAATTGAAAGGCATTCAAACCTATGTCATCCATCAGAAAAGGCAGGCAACATGAAACTACTTTTTTCTTTTCTAAATCTCCCACCTATATTCTCTCTCCTGGCATTTCATCTAGTAGAGTCATGTTGGATGTTGTGACAGTAATGTATTACTATTTTTCCAGGCACTTCTTATATGTCATACAAGAAATTGGAGAAATGATAAAAAATTGGGGTTCAGCCCTTAAGTTTTAATTAATGTAGGAGTGTCAAACTTAGCCCTGTTTGATTTTATTATGAGACACATACTCACCTGACTAGATGCGTCTTTCTTGCTGCTCTCCCTCACCTGCACTGGGCACTCCATCAAGGAAGGTTATGGTCTGCCCTGACCTCCCTAGTGAGTGAATGGCACTGAGTATTCATCTCTTGCTTTCTCAGAAAAGAACAGGAAAGTCAGAAGTTTTATACAGGTGGGAAGAGCTGGTCACCACCTCCTAGGTGTTATCACCACACACTTGCTACACCAACACCCTACCTGATCCTGTTGGTACCACTGACGGCTCCAACCTTCTCCCCTCCACACTTTAGCACTTCCAGGTTGTGGCGGCTTCTGGGTGGGCTCAGATGTCCTTGCAGCCCATTACTAAGCCATGGAAAGGCAACAATGGTCCATCTATACTGTAACTGAAGATAGGAGGGCCTCTTACTCCAGCACAGTTCAGGAAGGTGTATTCCAGCTGGACCTAGCACAAGTAGAGTGAAACCAGGTCAGTCAAGCCCTGTCTCAAGCTGACCACTGGAATATGTATCATGGGCTTCACTGTTGCTTTCAAAGTTCAGTGCTCAGGTCTCTGTCAGAGCTAGCTTGCCACTGTCACTCAAACCAAACAAATTGACAAAAATTTTACATGACTGCACACACTGCAGTAGCACCTATAGATACATGCACAAGGGAGAGAGGGAGACTGGTACCTGCACAGTATAATTTTAGGCACTATGGAGATCATTTAGTCCTCCAGTTGATGCTAATTCTCCCAAGCCCATGGAGAGGAGTTCCAGTCATATGGTGCTTCTAGGCAGGAAGATCTCAAAGCCATCAGGCTGATGTTGGAAGATACATGGCATTCTGCCATGCCAAAGCAGTACAAGTACCTTCTAGAGGCAATGGGTTTCAGAAGAGAAAGGTTGTGACAGTGACCCAGGCAGGGGCTGGGGTGACCAAGGAGAGCAGGGTCCCTGAGCCAACTAGATGCTGGTGGGACAGCTCTGAGGCACAGAGCAAACCCCCCCTTGTGAGCCAAGGTGAAGAGAAGGCTTTTCCTTTAGGCAGTGTTGCTATGGCAACACCCCCTGCCTGCTTGTCCTATCAGTCCTCCACATTCCCTCTCCTCCCGTTATCTTCCTTACATGTACCCTGGTTCTGTTCCTCTCTCTGGCCTGTTGGCCAACCCTGGGTGGGTAATCTCCCTGCCACTCTTTCCTGAACCCTCCCTGATCCCTAGGACCTTCTCCCTTACTCACCACTGATCCCTGTCCCTTAGTTCCACCCTTACCTTGTTCCTGTTGGCCCTTGTACCCTGATCCCTCCTATGTACCACCCCCTGGCCCTCATCCCATTGAACCCTGTTACTCCCCAGCCCATAGACTTAAACCCCAGCACACCCTGCTCTAGGGGCAATTCATCATCATCATCATCAGGTGTGTTTGTCTCTGAACCCTTCCCCAAGCCTAACTACAATAAACATCCCCGTGGACACTCACACAAAGGCTTTTCCCTGCTCTTTCCCACCAACACAGATCAGCAGCTATCAGGTGTGTGCGTGTGTGACTGTGTGTGTGTGTGACAGCTGCAGAGTGGCTCAATAAAGACACGCTTTTGGAAGGTTGTGTCACCTCACCACTGACACCCCACTTCGCACCACAACAAAAGGTATCTCCTTTTTCATCATCAGGAGCATCACTGGAGGTTAGCTGGGCACTCTAAGGATTCCTTTGGTACATCAGAAATGCAGAGGGTGATCCTTGACCTCTAATATCTTTCCATAATACATAGAAGCATGAGTCATTCCACTGCTCCCCTCTGTGTCATTACTGTTCCTGCCCTAAATAAGCCAGTGTGTTGGGTTTTTTCAGCCAAGACATCTTTTTTCTGTTCTACACACAAAGATGTTGCAGGTCTTTGAATACTGTGCTCAGAGGACTGGCCTGGTTTTATTCTTTTATTTTATCATGCTGTGATGGATGTTGAGAATGCCGCTTTTTACATATTAGTTGCTCAAAATGTTTCAGTGGGATCATCTAGCTTGCCTTCTTTCTGCCAGTGCCATGTTTGACTGGAGCTCTAATAAAGGCTTTCCATTTCAGTGGCCCACAAATATGCATGAATTCTGAATAGTGGGTGGTGATTTAAGCTAGGTGAAAGAAGAAAACAATACCTGCAGCCTTCGTCCTGCTGCCTCTCCGTTAATGAGCACAAAATTCATGCTCTGGGTTCTGTAAACCTCATTTAGGTGTGTCAGCAAGAGCCAGAACTATATTAAAGGCCTGAAACTGGAAAAATAATTAAGGAGGTGCAATGCCAATTACTTTTCATCTTCAAAATGCTGCTTACGGTTTATTCCCTAAAATACTAAAAGGTCATCAGCGTTTTGTTTTCTTTTTCTTATGAACAGGTTATTTAGATATTTTCTTGGTGTTCTCAGCTCTCTGTGGTGTGGTACAGAAAAAAAGACCAATAAACTACAAGCCAAAGAGCTCGTCTCTCATACTAAATGAAAGTCAGACAAGGATAGTCCATTTTTCTTTTTATCACAGGCAGTATTCGTAGCACTTCCTCTATTTTCTTTCTTATTATCATGGATAATGCAGTGGAAATGTAATTATTTTTAATCAGGTTTAATTATATACTTTATTCTCATGCTTTCTCTCTCCCACTTGCTAAAAGGTGAGTTTCTGTCTCATTCTGCTTCATTTGTTGGTGCACTATGAAGCCATCAAATAATATGTGTCTTCCAAAGCTGGTGTGCCTGCTCAGACACAGGCACCCACTCCAGAAGCCTGTCCTGAGTTTGGAATCCTCTTGTGGGCTCCCCTTGACAAGAGGTTTAATGTAAGGCATGTCTTCAGCTGCAGTGAGTCGTTGTGTTCTTGTGTTTCTGCATGCCCTTGGAGTGACACCACATCACAAATTCTGGAGCATCTCTCACACTGCTAATAGGTCTGCCTTGTACCCATCGTATTAATCTCAAGGGTCTGATTCTTCAAAGAAGATGCCAGGCTAATTCTCATAAATATTCTTCAATTTATTAATGCTGAAAGGTGTCCCTCTCATCTTTTGCAATTTAAAGTACTGTTCTGAGGAAAAAGAGTTATAGTCCTGTGTTTAAAGAAAAATCACAATTTGAAAAAAAATATGTTCTTACTTATGTTACTTTGAAAACTTAGATTGTTTAGGTAATTATAAGAAACAATTTAAATTCTTTTCTGTTTTTTCATGTTAACTTATTTTTCTTTGCATTATGCTGGACAATCAAGGTTGATGAATTTACTACATATCTCCAGGTTTCATATACTGTCAGGGTTTGAATTTTAAGTGCTACAGACAAGGGTGAAGCATATTTGTTTATTCACTTTAATCATCACAGAAAAAATAATATAAAAGACTGCAGTGAGATATTTATCAAGTGTTTTGCTTAAGTTTAAAAGCATACTGAATGCTTGGAAGAAGGAGAAGAGCTTTGTCCCCATTCTTACTTTAAACTGCACTGCCTGGGCATTCCTCAGACAAGGGATTTGTAGTGCAGGTCCACTCTCAAATAAGGTCCTCACTCTTATGTCTTTCCCTCAATGCTGGTGTGCACAGCATCCCACTGCTTCCCTCTTTTTGTAACCTACTGCCTTTTTGGTAACCTTTCCTTTTCTTCTCCAGCTTTCGCATAAGTGAGCCGCAGGCCAAAAAAATGGGGGAGGATGAAAATGGAAAACAGAATTGGCACTCACGGTTTCATCCAGCATATTTTTTTCTGTTCATAGGGGAAAACTTTATAACCTTGTCCAAAATGTCGACATATTTTTAAACAAATGTTGACAGGGGTGGGCAAACTTCAGCAAGAGTGTTTACTCTAGAGCTCATTTCCTTGGTCACTAAGACATCTATGGTTGTGATATATGCTAAGAAGGCATTTTCTGGGTTGCAGTAAGACAGTCTGATAACTCAGCCATCATTCTTCCAGTCAAATCTGAGGGAAATGTGGGTTTGATCCTAAGGCTGGTTTCTAATAATCCAGTAGAGACTAGCTGTGGGCAAGGTCATTTAACAGCTGAATGGCTATCATTGCTTTATGAGAGAGCAAAGTTGTAATAGACAGGGTGGAGTGAGTCACAGATATCGAAAGCATAAAGTAAAATAAGAGCTTTCAGACAGCTGTAGCACCAAGAGAGGGAAAAAACATATATCTTGAATGGCTGTAACACAGGTTTACTGGACCTGCTACCTGCAGACAGAGGGTCCCCAGCACACTGTACCAGGTTTTTTTCATGAAGAATGGAAAAATCAAATGAACTCAGGAGAAGAGGAGATTGTCAGTGACAGAGAGGCTCTTGCTTCAGAGTGGGGTTTTCAACAACATGGGGGGTGGCATAAACTAGAGGCAAAGCCCTGGCTCTGTTCGGGATATGAAAAATGTGGGATTTTTGTCTTTGACTACAATGAAGCCAGGATTTCATGCCAGAAAGCTAGTGCACCTAATGCTGTAAAATATATCAGTTGCAGAGCCAAAGAATAGGGTTAGCTGACACAGAATTTGTCATATAGCAGTGCTATAGCATCTGTCACAGTGCCTGAAGATGAGAAAGTACTAGTAACAACAACAAAAATTGAATCCGTGTCCCTTTCATGACAAATGTCACCTGAGTTAGCTACATGTGTGATTTTGACTGAAAATATGAAACTGGAAATGGGTAATGGAGTTGTTTATTCTTTGGCACCTGGTGAAAAGTGCAGAAGTAACTCCTGTACTTTAAATCAACTGTTGGTATTTTTTATATGATTAACAAGGATTTTAAGGTTCATGAGGAATGGCCGAGGCTGTTATCCCTGCATGACACTATTAAAAGGATTTTATTTTTAATCCCGTGAAGGGCACTGTGAATTGCTTTGGTGGCTTTGACAAAATAACAGCTGTGGTGACTGACGGTTCTCCAGCTGTGTGGGGGAGTCAACAGTTTTACTGGTTTACTTAAAAAGAAATATGGAGTGAACTTCCTACCTTTTCAATGAATGAGGTACCAAAAAGCCTCATGCAGGCAGGTACTAGCACTGGCAAATGTCATGGAAGTTGTTAAAGTGATTAACCTTGTTAGAGCAAGGAATGGAGCTTTCAATACCACTCTGTCTCTGACAAAAAAAGTTGCTGAGAACAAAGTTTGGGGATTGGTTTTTTCAAGTTAAAGTGTAAGAGAAGATATTTTGAGAAATGAAAAATATTTTTTTCCTCTGAGAATTAAATGCTAATTTTCATTACGAAGTCTTCTGGAGTCAATAACCTACAGCTAGACTGTATCAGCACAAATTGTGTAGTATTGTTGCTTCGTGTGACTTGGCATTTGCTTATAAAGTAATTCTTACCTCAGGTTTCTTCTTAACAGAAATATAAAAGTTATTGGAAAATATAGTGGGCAGAAGCGATTGTCTTCTTCCCAGCTATCACTTATAGTTCTGCTAAAAGAATAGATGAAAAATGAATTATCCACAGAAATTGTTAATGTAATTTGATTTTCTGCTGCAGCAGAGGTAAAATACTAGTTGACACAATTTTTCATATATCCACACTAATTGGTGCATATGAGTCTGAGACAGGAATACAGGAGACCTTTCACAGACAAAATTTTTACTGGATTCAGCAATTCATGCAGTCAGTCCTGAAACAGCAAAACGTGGTGTGATGCACTACAAGGTATATGTTGCCACAATCTGACTTACAGCATGAAATTTGATTAGCAGTTTCTGTGGGATGTGGAGTAACATGCCTCAGTGGGGAGATGGCTGAAGTAATTCATCACTTTTAGCTGTGAGGACGGAGTAACAATACAGAGAGTTGCATCATCAACCTCTTATAAACCTACCCCCCAAATTATTACATCCTGAAAGTAGAAGGAAAATGAGATAAGGGAGACTCTGCAGCCTTTCTGGGCAATCTGTTCAGTGCTCGGTCACCTGCACAGTAAACTTCTTCCTCACATTCAGGAGGAACTTCCTGTGCATCAGTTCCTGACCACTGCCTTTTGTCCAACTGCTTGGCAGCATGGAGAAGAGCCTGGGTCCATCCTCTTAGTGCCCTCTCTTCATATATTTACAGATACTGATGAGGTCTCCTCTCAATCATCTCTTCTCAAGGCTGAGCAAGCCCAGCTCCCTCACCCTTTCCTTGTAAGTGAGACACTTCAGTCCCTAAATCATCTGCACAGGCCTTTGCTGGATCCACTCCAAGAGCTCCATGTCTCTCTTGTGCTGAGGAGCCCAGAACTGCACACAGCATTCCAGGTGATGCCTCACCAGGACTGAGCAGAAGGGCAGGATTACCTCCCTCGACCTGCTGGCAATGCTCTTCCTAATGCACCCCAGGATACCTTTGGCCTTCTTGGCCACAAGGACACACTGCTGGCTCATGGACAGCTTGTTGTCCACCAGGACCCCCAGGTCCTTCTCTGCAGAGCTGCTTTCCAGCAGGTCAGTGCCCAGCCTGTCCTGGTGCTTGGGGGTGCTCTTCCCCAGGTGCAGAACTCTGTGTTTGCCTTCATCGAATTTCAGACTGTTCTCAAAAAATTAAAGGAGCTTGCATCAAAAAGCTCTTGTTCATTTTCAAGTAAAACAAATAGGTGGAAGAATTTCCTGGGAATTTTAAACTCAATAAAGTGAAGTATAAAGGCAAAAATAGACCAATTGTGTCCTCTTATTTCCTAGGTCCCCAGCAACAACTGTCAGTGCAGATGTAGGTAACATTATAAGGCAGAAAACTACTGAAGTAGTCTTGTCACTGGAATCCTTCTTACCATGTTGTAAAATAATTTATTTGTTGTATGGTTTTTTCTGCTAGCATTTTGGAAAGTTAACCATTCTTTTAAATGATTAGTCATAATGGAGCATTGTGGGGAGAAACTGGGAAATGAAACCAAGCTAATATTTTTTCATGTTAATCCAATTTTATGTCAGTGGTCCTGATCTTTTGTCATTTTAAGAGACCTATTTTGGTTGCAGGCTACCGCAGTATTAGAAAAAGGTCATTTGGTAGAGGAAATTTCTGTTCTAAAGGAATTCCTTCCACCTGGAGGAAATGCTGGCATAAATAAGACCAGACAAGTGATTATGCCTTTCTTGAGAATTACTGGTGCTATGAATTCTAGCTAATCCCAGACCCAAGGAATCAGCACCCTAAAACTGCAGGCCTTTAAACACTCGAATAGCTCTATTGAAAGCAGTGGCACTTTGTCTGTGCTTGAAGCCAAGTACTTGCATAAGTCTTTACAAGATCAGGATCTAAGGCAGAAATGTATTACCCTGGTAACCTAATTTTGGATTAATAATGCTAGTATTGTTTGACCCTGCTGTCACACTTGAGTTGTCCTATCTGTTCACTGTCAGACCCTCAAGAAGCTCAACACCACTTTCATGTCTTGACTCTTGACACTATGGAAGAGGGCAGGTGGACTATATTTGACTCAGCCCTTGGTTTCCACACATAAAAGGGATGCCATATTCATCTCTTTATCCAGAAAAGATAAGGTAGACTATCCAGGTAGACTTATGTTTTTCAATGCAAACCATACTCTGAAGTGTTATGGTTGTGCCCTTAATTCCAGAGAGCTGGTGTGCTTTGCCATGCTTCTCTTCTATGGGCAGCTGTTTGTAATCACAACTGAACCACTCACATGCTTCTATGTGGCATCATTCCTGATGCAGGAGGTGCTAAGGTCTGACTGAGAGGTGTTGCAGACCTACTGTGAGTGTCAAGAAGTAGTAGCACTTTTGAGAAAAGTAGCAAAACCCAGAAGTCTGGGATTCTTCATGTTTATGGTAAGTGGTTCAAGTCGATTTGCCTTTTGCTTTTTTTTCATAACTGATCATCTCTTTCTTACATAGTTGTTTTCTGCTCAGTGAAATAGCACTCTGGAGCTTTTTAATGAGTAATGTGTCCTGTCATTTAACTAGAAGTATGTGTGGAAGACCTTGTAAAGGAGAAAAAGGGCAGGTGAAAAGGACTGCTGACGAAGACTACCCTCTCATCTCCTCTCAGTCTTGAAGAAGAGATGAGAGGGCAAAAAGAACACTTTTCTCAGAACAGGATGCATGTAACACTGCATCAGTTTCATGGATGAATACTACATTTCAGTAGCTGGTCTGGTTCTGTGGTGAAAGACCCCTAATACTGTTGTTTGAAGGAGATCTTAGCATGTGCCTGAGATGTGTGGGACACTCTTTGTTCTAGTGGTTCATCTAACAAATCCTCTGGTATTTCCTTATGAATGAAGGATAGGTAGAGGGTATTTTTGATACCTGCAGCACATGGATACATTAAACTTGCTCCTTGTGAAATCCCCTGCAGCTCCTAGCAAAGGACTGGACATAGAACAGTCTCACTGAGCTATTAAAGCCTGACAGAAAAAGCTGAAGCTGAAACTGATAGCCTGTTCTGCTTGGTCTTTTGAGAAAATGAACTGGAGAAACAGCTGGTTATCATGTGGAAACTGTTGGTTTTTTTTTTTTCCTTTTTCTTTGTAATGACTTGAATATTTGATTCAATCAAATTATAATTTATATAAGCTAAATAATGTGGTGCTGTAATATTTCTGCAATGGTGGTGTTGCCTCTCTTGAAGTTACCAGGGCATTTATTTCAACCTCAGAGTATTATATTTATAAAGGCATTCATAGAGCATTTCCAAGACCTTGGTAGCAGTATCTTCATTTTTCCAATGACTGTGAGACTCAGTCACACAGCCTGAGACTGTGGCACCCAGTGCTGTCTAATCCTTTCACAATCCTCCAATTTAGGAGCAGTAAAAAAAAAAAAAGGTGTGGAGTCTGCATGCAGATGGCTGTGTCTGAGGCTGAATGAATTTGATGGGTGGACTGTTTGGTGGATGAGGAAGCAGTTAGGTAGTGGTCAGTGGCTCAATGTCCAAATAGAGATCACTGATGATTGATGCCCCTCAGGGGCACTAAAAGAGTGTTCATTCAGACTACATAGAAGGAAACCTTTTCTATGATGCAGGTGGTGAGATACTGTGACAAAATGCCCAGAAAGGGTATGGATGTCCCATCCCTCAAAATATTCAAGGTTCTGAGAAACCTGATCTAGTTGAAGATGTCCCTGCTCATTGCAGGGGTTTGGACTAGATGACATTCAAAGGCCCCTTCCAATCCAAACCATTCTATGATTCTGTAATTTGGGGGTAGAAAGCCTGTCTGCAATGATGAACAGAGTCATTGTGGGACTGAGGGAGGAGCAAGGGTAGCACGAAGGTGGCTTTTGGGTAACAAGGTTTCTTGGAAGGAATGTCTTGGCGTAAGGGGGTCCTAAGAACAAGTTGTAATGGGCACTTCAAGAACAAGTATGACTTCAATTGGTGTTCTGACTTGACCAGACTCAGGAGTCTGTGACGCAGCCATGATGACTGTAGCATCTTGGTAGAAATATTCCAAAATCACTAGTGACATTAGGCGTTTCAAAACACCCACGCTGAGTCTCATAACTGGGTTAAATCTTCCAAAAGTCCTCAACAGTTAGACTCTGAAAAGTGAATTTCAATTTTTAGTGTATCAATTTGGCTCTTCAGTGTGTGGAATGAGTGTTTTGCCCTCTTTTTTTTTTTTTTTTTTAAATAAAAAAGAATAGCTTTTGAAACCTTAGCCTTTAATCTTATGAATTTCTGAACGATCCTCTATGTGAAGAGAGGAGATAAATTATTATGAACTCATCTGAAGATTTATAGCATTTTAACTGCTCACTGGCTGACCTGCAGCATTTGCCTTGAAATACAGGGTCTGGTGCAGAGCTTTGTCATAGAGCAGGTGTCACATTCCTGTCTGGAGTGAGCAAACAGTGTGTGCAGGGGAAGTACTCTTTCTTGTGCATTAGTATAGACGGATTTATGACTGCTGATGCCTCCAATCCTTTGCATGTCCATTTTGTGACACTTGAATTATTGCATTTGCTAGTAGTGCTGTACCTAAAAAGTGAATTTCAGGACTGGAAGTGCTTCTTTAGGGTAGCTTAAATCAGTATATAACAAATAATATGTATTTATGACTGTTACTTGTTACATCATTTTGTTCCTTAATTTCTATCCTGTCCTTTGCTTCCCTTCATCCAGCACCTTCCATTTGCTCATACAGACTAAGAGGTCTATTCAAGTACTGTATTTTAACATTTCTCTGTTCTCTGGAGGAAAAAAAAATCAGTGATGGGGAAAAGCACAGCAACAGGGACTTGACCTGCCTGTACTTCAAACCAGTGATGAACATAATAAGAATCTGTTGCACTGTGTTTCAATCTAGGTTAAGAATGCAAGAATAACTGCAAAAATGATAGATTTGTTTAATTATAGTGTGTCCTGCTAGATTCAATCTTAACCAGAGTGCTTAGGCAGGATAAAAGCACCTTATGAAGGATGCACACTACAATATCCAGGTGCTTAAATCTTCATATTAAACACTTCCGTATTTAAGTGGCAACACATACATGCAAATAATTGGTTAGAATTTACAATTGTTACAGTAAAACTAGCTCCTGTGACCAGAATTCCTAAAACCTTAAAGCCTGTAAAATAGGGGTGGTGGGCACAGAGAAGTGCACGTGCTAGAACAGCTGTTAGTGTATGGGTTGTGTTAATCATTTGGGATGTGTAAACCCACCTGTGGTCTCTGCCTTGCGACTCAAATGGATGTGGAACTGCTTAACTACTGCACTTCTCTCCACAAATTTCTGCATCAGCAATTGAAATGCTGCTGCTGCTAAAGCAGGCAGGAAGTTTGTGGAGGGCGGATCAGGTTCAGGCCCTTGGAATCTGGCATGGATGTCGAGCTGTTTGTTTCGCCTCAACACCTTTGCTATAGAAATCCACCGACAGAGTGAGGAACATTTCTGAGATCCTCATGTTGCCTTCTGTGGTAGATTACTCCTTCTTGGAAGTCCAGTTCAAGGGAAATATCTTCTTCATCTTCCTCTTTCTTCAATAAAGCAGTATTTTCTAGTGATGAAAGAATTGAGGTGCCATCAAGCATTTCTCTGGAGCTGCATCAAAAGTAGCATTTTTCAAATAGATGCTTAAGGTAGAACCTAGCATGGTATGGCATAACTGGGATGGATAAGATGGATTTCAATGACCTCAATCTCCTGCCTTCATTTATCCAGAAACATAGAAATTTTCATAATACATCAGACCATTGAAAGATGTAAATTCATGTTATTTTTGGGGTGCTGTATTTTCAGAAGCTGTAGAGAATGGTACAAGAGCATTTCTATGCATATTTAGGACTTGCAAACAACCTATCCTATATCACTCTCACAGGTACAATGGGGCTCAAAGGATATGGCTCAATGCTCTGCTTTCCATGTCTCCAAACAGAGCTGCCAAATCTCTGAAAATCTTAAATTTGATAGCTGTGAAGGCAATCACAAATTTGATGGCTGGTTCATGCAGTCCAAGTGAAGTTGCTGCCTTCAGAAATCCTGTGGTCTTTGAGATGGAAATCTCCATGTGGAGGATATTCTACTAGCCCTTCTGGAAAAGAGACACGTTCATTTTCACTGGATCACTGGTAGGCGAAGCTAAACCCTGAAGCTGTGACTTGGCATAACTCCTTCAGCTGACAGATAGGAATGCTGCACTGTCAAGTTTATAGTTGTAAATGACACTTGAGTATTGAGGGAGGCAAAATTTATATTTCACCTCAACAATTTTCTGCTGTTTCCTTGTGAATGGCACCAACGTGATCTTCCAAAGATGGAAAAAGTGCTAACACTTACCACAATAAATTGGGGGTTTTCTGCTTTGTGCACACTTCGCATCACATTGCTGCATTTCACTTTGGGTGGCAGGTTTTTTTCTTTTTTAGAATAAAACCTGGGTTGGGTTAATTCAAATTTTGGGGATTCTGGTTCTGTGGATTCTAGTCACATTTTGTTCTTAAGAACAAAACAAGAAAGAAAAAAATCAATCTTCACACAAAAGCACTTGTTTCTGGATGCTCTCTTTGCTTCACCCACTTTCTAATTATGTGAAAAGAATTAATGAGGCACAGACCACAAGCTGAAGTTTGTAGTTGTTCAAGGGCTTTTTTCTTTTGCTTAACTCAACTAAATAAGGACCGTTAAATCTCTTCTAATTTCCTTAATATCAAACTGCACTTAGAAGTATTTTCTTATTAATCTGCAACAAACCATAAAATGTAATATTTTAACCATGACTCTGGTCAAAATGGCCATGAAACTTGTCAAGTTTTTCTCAGGCACATACAGTGTTGTAATAAAGGATGTTATCCTCCTACATAGTACTCCTGTTTTCCACTTAATCTGCATGCATGAATTATTACACCAATTTTGGTTATCAATAAACTACCAAGTATTTTATGGCAGTGATAGACACAGGAGCTGAGGCCCTCTGTATCCCGTGACCTAAAAGTCATTCTGTCAGAGATGCTTAACTGTTTTCCAGCTGCCTCATTTTTACATGCGAATGACCTTTACAAAAGGTGCTGAAATGACAGGGCTGAAGAATGGAACCCTATTAATCTTTTGAGGTGACTTTATCATAGGCAAGAGATAGCAGAGGTACAGCAAGCTTGCATAGCACTGTGATGGCAGAGCGTGCAAATGTATCACTGGAGGAATGTGCAAAGGGCAAATATCATCTGGGCAGGAGTAGGCTCAGCTGTGGGTTTAGCCAAAACTGATGTTTTGAGCAAAGTCAAAATGCATAAAGCTTTTTCCAGACTAGCAGTACACAGACCTAACTGGGGATTAAAGAGTGTGAGTACTGTTCCCAAGGTACTGGTGTGTCTGATTCTTAAACCTTTCCTCTTTTTGATCTCCTGAAATGTTCTTAATTCACTGGTTTCAAGGTAGAAAATCAGATCCACCTACAGATGTCACATCAGCTTGAGTTTTTGACATGTGGAGAATTACATCTCCCTTTCAGATCTTTCTGGCTGGATTCTGCCAACATGACAGTCAGAAACAGTACTGTTCTGAAGGAACAGTGCTAGCCCAAGTCTCCAGTTTGAGGTCTATGTCTGTTGGACAGAAAATGCATGGTGTGGGTATCATCAACCCAGGCTGTGAATGGCCAGTGGGAAACTGGAAGTCCTAAAGGAAATTGTCCTTTCATTAAGACCTCTGATCACTGAACAACACAGGTGTCAGCAAAGAACTTCACAGAGCTGGGCACATTGTTCTCTCATCCTGTCTCTTCTCACAATATAATACATGTTACACTGAAGTGTACTCAAGTCAGGCTCTTCAAGCTTTTTTTTCTACCACTTGAGTCAGCTTGCTAGACTTCAATGGGCTGTAGGAAGCTGCCTGTGTTTTAACTGAGCAATGCAGGTTTGGATGGTCAGCCTTGATATGAAAAGGTTTGTATTTGGCATCTGACATAGACAAACAATCCAAAACAGATGTGGAAAAATAAGTGCAGGGATAAAACCTAACTAAAAAATTTCCAACAGTGTAGGTTTGCAAAGTACATGTTGACAAAACTGAAAATTTGAGAATAAATGCTTTTCTTTCTCTCTCTAGTTCTTGAATGCATGACAACCCCAATAGAAACAAAGTCATTTACAGATAATGATTTTAGTTTAAAAGAGCTAGCCAAATAAATTGTATGGATTTGGATGATGGTGAGTTGGTGGGCTGCCCGAGGCCCACTGCATCCCACTTGCAGGCATCCCCATGGTCTGCTGCAGTTTAGAGGACTTTGCAGTATCCTCTAAAGTGCCTAGCTAAATCCCAATGACACAACATATCCGTGGAAGCAGAAAAGCAAGAAGGAATCTTCCATATGGTTCCAGACATTTTATTACCTCAAGAGGGTCCAGGGACAAAAAAAAGAGCTGAGCTTGGGCAAGGGTTCTTGTACTGGGGGAATGGAGAACGCAGAAAACAAGGGGGAGAGGGTAAGGGGTGGATATGGGGAAGATTGACAGTGTATCTACCAACAGGAGAGCAACAGGGGAGGGATTGGGGAACAGGATCCAATGGCACACCGAGTATCAAGGAACTTTCCAGAGGGAAAGGTGTGCCTTGGAGGCATTGACAGGGGCTCTCCTCCCAAGGGGCGAGGGAATAGGTGGAGAGGGACAAGGAGTCTCCGCCTGGGAGGTGGGGGAATGGGCTTGGCGAACTCAGGGGGAGGAACAGAACCCGGGGAAGGGTAACTACAGCCCCTGGGGCACGGAGTTATGGCTACGGAGCAGGCTTAAACATAACTTAATACAACAGCTTAAACAGAACTTCCCAGAACAAGAAAACCTTTCAACAATAAAACTTTAGGATTCTTTGAGCATGCAACATTTGGAGTGACTGGAGAGCTCACTAGGAGAAGTGGACTTTGCTGCCTCTGCGTTTGACCCAGGCAGCTTTAGCGTGCGCTGAGCTTACATGGGACCTGGGTGTCTTTGACGAACTTTGTCTTCTAAGAATCCTTTGCTGCTGGCACTTTATAAATAAATATATACTTAATTTTGCACAGATATTTATTTAGATCAGCTACTATTTTTTGTACCTACGTGCTACACATACATTTTAAAATGACAATTCTAATGGCATTGAAATGTTGTTTATCTAGTGATTTTTGCACTCCTCAGAAGAAATTTTGATACATGGAGTACGTTTTGTCTGCTTCCAATTATTTTTCTGCTGAGTATTAACATTGCTGAGTACGTCTGTTTCACGGGATAAGAGACCAATGTTCATTCCTAAAAAGTTAATGCCTTCTTATTTCCTATGTGAGTGCATGTAGTAGGATATGCAATGAAGAACTCTGATGTATGGTGTATGAAAGCTTGGACATTTGGTATGGTTAAATTGCTCAAGGAGCAAGTCTTGTGCTTCCTCCTTCTGTCTTCATTTTCTTGTTTACATATTTTATTTCACTTCTAGTTGAAACAGCAGGATACAAAGTAACTTGAGGGGAAGGAAAGGTATTACTTTGTTTTATGGTTCATTGTTCTGCAGGGGGGAACGTGAAAATACAAAGTAGTACACAACCCATGAACTGAAAGCTGTGTTAAAATTTTGTTGCTTGTATTCATCTAGAAGGGGAAGCTGAAAATTATTCATTAAAGAGAAAGCAGAGGAGAACTATGATAAATGTATGATGTCTTAAGTACTCTCAGAAACAGGTCTAGCACTTTCTGCTGAAGGAGATTATATGCTATTGAATAAGACTAATAAATTTGCCTTAAGTTTTTTTGAGTCTTTGGCTCTCTGACTATATATGCAATGCTTAGCCTGCAAAAGTCATATCTACTAATGTCTTGATTGTTCCTTAAGGACTAAAGCAAGACAACTCATGTAAGTGTAGGTCAAAAGATAATTTGGTGCATTGTCTGTAGTAAGGTGCCCATCTCCTAAAAAAAAAAAAAAAAAAGAGATACTGGTGCTTAATGCTTGGAATAGATCCATGGCTGACAGGCTTCCTGAATGCAATGCATTAAATGTAATACAAGATCTCCATAATTTTTGATAAAATATTTCTATCTGGAAGTTACTTTTACTGTAGTTCTGACAGTTGTTGTTCATCCACTCCTCTTTCTTCTTTACATAACCACTGCAGCATTTCTAATACATGTTGAAATGTACAAAAAAGTATTCGTCCTTCTTTTATATAATTCTGAACAAAAATTCATCATTATAAAATTTCCACTGGAAAGTTAAGTATCAGGTCTTCTAAATTTCCCAGAGGAAAATATATTTATCCTGAAAAAAATTCATTTTTCACATACCCCTTGAATGCATTAGACAAATTGAAGATGTACAAACTCAAACTAGTCCAAAACAAAATCCTAACAAACAGCAATTCCAATAGCCCAGTTATTTCTAAATTTTCTTTGCCTGTGAAGTAAAAGGCCTGTTTTATATCCTTGAGCCTTGGTTCCAGTGAGATTAAATAACAAATTTTGAATTGAGCTATAGACTATGCTGGAAGCAGTGTCTCTGTCCTGAGAAACTCAGGATGTTTCCTTAAGCTCCTCATAGAGAGAAGAGGAAAGTTGCATCTCCTTATCCTTGCCCCCAGCTACACCAATAGCAAGTTAATCAAATCACCTACTTGGAGTGCAAGGAACAAAAAGCCATTTAAAGCAAGAAGGCCATCTGGATTTTCCTGGGAAATCATCTCTGTTGCCAACCTCTCCCTTCTTTTTGTCAGATCTCCCCCAGGTAGCTCTGTTATTCAAGAAAAAATAACCTTGCTTGTTCTGTCTTATCAGAAATAGTGTGGTCAGCTGGACTAGGGAAGAGATTCTCCCCCTGTATTTGGCACCAGTGAGGACACACCTCCAGTTCTGTGTCCAGTTCTGGGCCCCTCACTATGAGAAGGACATCGAGGTGCCAGAGTGTGTCCAGAGAAGGGCAATGGAGCTGGTGAGGGGTCTGGAACATAAACCTATAAGGAGCAGCTGAGGGACCGGGGGTGTTTAACCTGGAGAAAACAAACCTCAGGGGAGACTTTATCACTCTCTACAACTACCTGAAAGGAGGCTGTAGCCGGACGAGGGTCAGCTTGTTCTCCCAGCCAAAAGGACATAGTCTTAAGCTGCACCAGGGAAGGTTTAGCTCGGACATTAGGAAGAATTTCTTCACAGAAAGAGTCATTGAGCATTGGAATAGGCTGCCCAGAGAGCTGGGGGAGTCACCGTCCCTGCAGGTGTTTAAGGACAGACTGTATGCAGCACTCAGTGCCGTGGTCTAGGTGGCATGGTGGCATTCAGGCCTAGGTTGGACTCAATATCTGAGAGGCCTTCCCCAGCCTAATTGATTCTGTGATTCTTATCAACTGAATCATAGAATGTCTGGAGTTAGAAAGGACCTGTAAAGCTCTTTGAGTCCATCTCCCTGCTCCTCAGAGGACCTGACATGAAACCATATGATGACTAAGAGCATCATCCAGATACTTCTTGATTTCTGACAGGCTTGGTGCCACGTCCACTTCCCTGGGGAGCTTGTTCCAGTGACCAACCACCTTCCCTGTGAAGAACCTCTTCCTCATGTCCAGTCTGAACTTTCCCTGACACAGCTTCATTCCATTTCCTCGGGCCCCATCACAGACCTGTGGGAGAGGAGAACAGAGAGACCAGAGAGAGGAGAGCAGCACCTCCCCCATCGAGGAAGTTGTAGCCTGTGATGAGGTCACCCCTCGGCCTTCTTTTCTCCAAGATGAACAAGCCAAGTGACCTTAGTAATTTCTCATAAGTCTTGCCCTTGAGAGCTTTCACCATCTTGCACATCACTAGAAGTGTGATGTCCTTATACTGCAGCATCCAAAACTGCACACAGTATCAAGGTGGGGCTGCAGCAACACAGAACAGAGCAGATCAGTCATGTCCCTTGACCAGCTGGCAATGCTGTGCCTGAGGCACTCCAGTATGTGGTTGGCCCTTTTGGCTACCAGGGCCCACTCTTGACCCATATTCAATTTGCCATGGAATGCCCAGATCTCTTTCTGCAGAGCTGTTCTCCAGCCTCTTGTTCCTCAATTTGTATACATAACCAAGATTATCCTATCCCACGTGGACAACCTGGAACTTGCTCAATTTCTTTACAGTTGCTGATTGCTGAGCTTGCCAGTTTATCCAGATCTCTCTGTAAGGCCTCTCTATCCTCGAGGGAATCCACAGCTTCTCCTAGTTTAGTATCCAGCAAAATACTTAATGTTCATTCAGTTCTTGTGTACAGATCATTTATAACAAAAACATTAAAGAGCACTGGTCCTAAAACTGATCCTTGGGAATCCCCACTGGTGACTGGCCACTATCCTAATACCCTTTGAGCCTGATCCATGAGCCATTTGCTCACTCATGGCATGATGTATTTATCCAGCTGTGTGCTGCACATTTTGTCCAGAAGGATACAGTAAGAGTATCAAAAGCTTTGCTCAAATAAGAAAAAACAAACCATCTTCTGGTTTCCCTTGGTCAACTACATGGATGACTTGTCATAAAGGGAAATTAGGTTACTTAGGCAGGATTTTCCCTTCATGTATCCTTCCTGACTGTGATCAGTGAGGTTCATTTCTTTTGTATAAAAGAAATTCAGCATTTCATTGAATAGGTTCTGCTTGAGGGTTTTAGGCTTGACACTGACTTGAGCTTTGCCAGATAGAGGCAAGGTCATGTAAAATGTACCTTCAGGACAATGTGCAAGGTCCCTATCTGGAAATCTTTTTGCTTTCTTTTTCATCCCTGTTCAGATGAACAGGCACTCGAAAAACAGCTTGGAAGAAATATTTAATTATAATTTGCTGGTGGGCTCAAGGAATTAATATCTGGCATGAACAGTTATTACTTCTGTGGAATTTCTGAAGTCAGAGGCTGAGCATTTTTTTTTCAGTTGGGTAATGTAGACACTCTGGTGCAGTAATCAAGAAACAACCTTTCCCATTACCAGCACTTAGGGGATATTAATCTGTTTCTTTATGATGTTCATTAGTCAGTGGAGCTAACTTAATTTTTCATTTTTCTTCACACAATGTATATATACCTATCTTTTCCATCTTCTATAAAATCTCTCCACACTAGAAATAAAACTCTTCCGAGTATCATAGCATGAGTTAACAAATCCTCCCTCCTCTGTAGGCACACCCTAGTGTATCAGAACTTCAAATGAGATTTTGTAACTCAAAATGGCCTGTGCTGTGATGTTCCATTATGGCCAGACCAGAGAGTTATGGTTCACTTTAAGACCTTTGTTACTGGGGGCAGTGAGTGAATTCATTCAAAATTAGTCTTGTAGTATTTTCCCCCCAACGGTTCAGCCCTCTGGACTGGTACATACATTGAAAATATAACAATTGCCATAACTTCTATAAAATATCCCATAAATACACATCAACAACTCTATTTCTGTGGTCTGGGTCTAGGGACTCATTCCACTTTGTGTGCAGTGAAAATAAATAAAGTAAAAAAATAAAATTATTTTTTCATTTTTTTTAATGGTGCCTTGGTTAAAATAGGCAACAAACTGGAAACTTCCCAGATAGTTATCAATCAGTGACCTATCAAAATTGATTTAAGGGTATAGAGGCTAGAGAATCTTGTTATAATGACATGGAGATGACCCATCTGCCTTCTCAAGCATTTCTTGCAAGGGAGTCCTAGACAAATCAACTCTTATTTTTCATTCAGTGAGTCTGTGAGATCCTGCTAATGTATTGATCATAGAGTCATAGAATTGGAGAATGGTTTGGGTTGGAAGACCTTAAAGATCATCTAGTTCCAATGTCCCTGCCATGGCCAGGGACACCTTCCACTAGACACATCCAAGATGACCTCAAACACTTTCAGGGATGGCACCTCCACAACTTCTCTGGGGCCTTCACTGTTCCAGTGCCTCACCACCCTAACAGTAAAGAATTTTTTTCCTAATGTCTAATGTAAACCTACTCTTCTTCAATTTGAAGCCATTCCTCCTTCTCCTGTCACTTGATCTGGAGCTCCATTCTCATGCTGGGCATTAACTTTTTTAGCCTCTTCACTTTACATTTATTTGTGGGGAAGAGGGGGGAAAAATACCTAATAGAAAACCCCCAGCAACAAAATAAAACAACTGAAATAATCTTTCTGCCAAGGTCACCTAATAAGGCTCCTTATTCTGTTACTTCAGCAGTATGAGAATTACCTGTTCATTCTGTAGTCCTTCAGTTGTAGGATCAGTCCTGAGACTTGCATGAGCACCTGTAGCATGAACTTCAGACCACAGAAGCTCTCTATGCCAAACCAGAAAATTTTATCCCTTCTAATGATAAAACACACGCTATTTTTCTCTTTCACTTTCAAACAAAGCATTCCTGTGCTCTTGCTTTCTCCTCTGTTCTATTCCTGAGCAGTTGCTGTGATTCATACTTGAGAGTGCCTAGGTAAATGGAACTTTTTAGGGATGAAAACTTTTTTTAAGGAGTATACTACTGTTCATTTGGAAGTTGCAAAGATAATGTAATGTCCAGAAGTATTTGATTTTTTAATATACAAGCTCAAAAAAAAAATGGAGCATGTCTATTAAGTCTTTGATGTTAGTGCTACAAAGATGGTTCTTGGCATAACAAAATAAATGTAACTTAGTCATGCTTTTAATCCAGGCACTCTTCATTCTGTTGAGTGAGAGAGGCCTTAACAGAAAAAGACCTGATATGTTCAGTGCTCAGCTGGGTCATTTAATGCATGTTCTCAAAAGTTTGTTGGTTCTGATTTACTTGCATCAAAAGCCCCGTATAAAAATGATCAGGTGCAAAATGTTAGATAGATGAGAAAATAAAGAATCAATGTGCAGCTTGCAATTACATTTTTGCTGTAAGAGTTATTTGGGAAAGATGTCAAAGAGTCAGGTACAATAGCTGCTGTAGATGGTAGGTAGAAGGATAAATCAGACAGGTTTTTCTGCATTAATCCCTTTTACCCTATGCAAAGTAACCCAAATTATAAAAGTTTCCATCCTTAATAGAGTCACCATTTTGAAATTAACTGGATTAGGAAGATGCCACTCTTGACAGTGGATGTAAAGTATGTAGATCTGTAGAAATCAAAAGCATACCTTCCTCATTCTCCAATTCTTCTTTCCCTCTCTCTTTGCCCCTTTCTTGCACAAAACACAAGAGCTGTACCCATACTCTTGATGTGTCTTAAGAGAGGAGCCNTTAGCAGACCTGTCTTTCAAACTAAGACACCATTTCACACAGATACCAGTCTTTTTTCAAGGCACATCCTCTTATAAACACTAACTCAGAGAAAATCAAAGTTGCAGAAGGTGACTTTCACAGGAAGACGGGCAAAAGATGCTCTCCTCATCTTTGACTGCAGAGCTTGCACTCTGAACTCAAAGCAATATTGGGGGGCAGCTTGTCCACCACCCTCAGACCCAGACCCACATGCACAATGACTTAGGAGGAAACATAATTAAAGTCATCTCAGTGGTACAGTGGAAGTGATAATTATCAACCACCCTGTATGTTTAACTTTAGTCTGGCACTTTACAAACAAAGTTGATTCTGCTGGTGAGGTTTCTGACAGTTCTAGGATAGAGAGAAACTTCTTGTGACCAATAAATCTGAAAGTTTTTATCTGCAATTATGCATCTACCATTGCAAACCAAGTGATGTTCTCTTCAATTTCTCTTATGTGCTGCCATAAATAGCACTTGTGTTCATCTTTTTAAAAACGGACAAGTTCTTGTTTGATACACTGTATTTTCCGGACTGTGTGGGAATGAGTGAAAATTTGTAAACCTTGATTTTCAGGTGAATGACACAGTTTTCCCTTTTATAGAATTACAACTTATTGAATCTTTTCTTTCCATAAGAGAGACTGAAAATAGGTCATCTGAATTCTCCATTACTACACTGTACGTGCCCTTCGGACGTGGGAAAAATTGAGACATGTCAGTTAACTACAGCAGACAAAATAATATGCACATCAATCAGTGACTGGAAACTGTGTCCAAAATGTTATTTATTGCAAGTTTTCATCAAATATGCATTATTCTAATGATCGACACATTACAAAGACAGACACTTTGGAGAAAAATTATATGGAAGAAGACTAAAAAAGATTGCAGTCGACTTGGTGGGGAAATGTGGTTTAATTTAAAAATCACATAATTGTTATGGAAAGAGCCATATAAATCAAACTTGTCAATGTTGACAAGGTTTTTATCAGGATTTCTAGTTCTCTATGGTCTCCCAAATATCACCTAATGAGTATGTATAATAAAGTCAATTTCAAGCTGTTGCACTAAGAATAATGATATAAGTTTTCCTTTCACTTTTAGTATTAGAAAAGTTTTATTTGATTTATGTGTATGACTTTGGTATGAAAAGGGAAGAGTGCACAAATAGGAAAAAATAGTCCACTCTCTCTATAAACTTATATACAGTACATTGCCCTAGGCACAGTTCAATGTATAAACTGGAAGAATCTCTGATTTTTGGGGACTTTTTTTTTGTTTTTTTCTTGTGCTTCTGGCATGAATAACAGCTTTAATGCAAAATAGCCACAGGAACTAGGGCTTAGCTCTCAGTGTCCCTTTCCATCCCTACCTCCCCATCTCACACAGATGCACACAAACATATATGCACACAATACCCATTGATTCCATTTTTCTTCCCCATTTTATAAATTCTGTGTGTTATTTAGTAATTGTGCTTGTAGTTTGCTGTCATGATCATTTTTTCATAGATGAAGCTGTATGTGTACTGCTGTTCTTGTAAAATTGTCACAAACCAATGAGGTTTTTGGAAGGAGGAGGCTGTATTTTAGTGTCTCTGCAAGCCAGTTTAGGGCCAGTGCCTGTAAGTTTTGAAAGGGTAGAGAGTAGCATAAGGAAAATTCAAGTCCCACCTAAAGATGGAGTTAACTGAAGAGAAAGGAAGCCTGAAGGCTTTATTATTATTATTATTATTATTAGCAGCAGCTTCTAGTAGCAGAGTGCCTTAATTTTACAGAGCAATTTGACAATGAAATGTACTCCTTTCTTTTTTTTTAAACTAAGAATTTGATTCCAAAGATTTAGTGACTCTGTTGTAAACACCATTTTACAATAACACTCACAAAACAAAATAGCACTAATGGGGAGAAGATGGAGGAGGAAGAAGATAAATTTGTAGGAAATAGAGCTTGCATCTATTGTGACAGTGTGACAGCCAACACTTCTTGGAATTTAACTGTTAAATAGAGGGCTTGTGTGTCAGTTCCCTAAAATTAAAAATGGATACAGAGGAAATGACTTCCCAGAGAACAAGCCAGCCACTTTGGACAGACTGGACACAAGCCATGCACACAGCTGCCTTTGGCTCCAGCCAATTGCTGGTCTGCATGCTGCTAGGGGAGTCCTCTATCTTCCATAGAGCAAAGAGCATATGGGCTTTTTCCACAGCTGACTCAGACAGAGGAGGAGGAAAAAGTGGAAGCAAAATACTGGAGTTTGCTTTGCTTAATTATGGTGGTCACGAGAACTTTAAATGCCAGTAAAGGTGTATAAAAATAGGCAAGAGAGATTTTTACAGGAAGATTGATGTTTCTCCTTGCCCTGTAGCATGGGAACATATTTTGCACAAGGCTGTTTCATTTTATCCAATGAACATTTCAGAATGGCTCCTATTCCTGTCCTCTGAGTAAACTCTAAGCCGCATAAGCTGCAGCAATCTGTACAGGGCCAGCAGGAAAAGGTAGTGTTCATTTTTCCTCTGCTCTTACCTTTCCTGAAGCTGTTCAGAACTGGGAAAACAAAACCACAGTGATATTTATATTGCTGGTCAAAAATAGTTTACTGGACAGAAGAGGAAGAAAAGCTTTACAAGCCTGGCATGGAGCCTATACTGTGCAGTTCCTTCTGGCACAGGTTATAAACAGAGGTGCTCACCATAGACCACTCTGATAGCAAGGCTTCTTTGGAAATACACAGCATCTCTACTGATCACTAAAACATAAGGAAGAGTGTTGTGATGCCAAATAACAGAGGTGACTTGCATAATGCTGTCTAAATATGAGAAAGGAAGTAACTGAATTTTTAGCTCTTTATATTATGCCTAGATCACACAGAAACTTGAACATTCAGCCCAATCCTTTTCATTTTGAATAATGCAATGAAGCTGCACCCTCTACTTACAGGATATAGATATTGGGGATTTTTTGTTTGGTCAGTTGATTTTGTCACAGAGAGGCTTTTTTTGTTTCTAAACCTGTTCCTAATCTTTCTTGTTTTATGAATTGCATTTGTGTGGGAAGAATGCAAAAACTGAAGGAACTTTTTCCCTTTTTTGTCAGCAAACTGCAAACTGTTCCTGTAAAGCCCAAATCTTAAGCAAACAGGCAACCTACTCCATATTTCTAAACATGGATGCACAGAAGAGTTAATAAGTGAGTGGATGTATGATCACTAAATGTTACAAATATGATCACAACATTGCAATCTTGTTAGGTGTGTTTTTAGAATATAAGACTTTTGCATTAGAGAATGTCATCTGCATATTTCTTTAGAAGGCCTTATTTCTCCCTCCAAAACAGAGAACCATAAAGTGGTTCTTCATAATATTCTGCAGTTAGATTGTGGTCTTTTTATATAAGCAAGCTTTTCATTTTTAAGATAGAATTAGACTACAACCACATAGAGGATTTTGCTCAATGTAAAGGAATTGTAACATATGTCACATTTGTAGGACTAATGACTTAGGATTTGTTTGTAATCTAGAAATGAGGTTTGGTGTAAGAGTCAGTGCTTGCTTTACACATGTTTTTCTCTTATCTCTGCACAACAATCTCACACATCTGACACGAGCCTTCTCTCTAGCCTCTTTGGGATGGTTGTTTAAAAATAGAGAACCAATGCAACAATCAGAGTTCTCCACAATCTAAGTGGGAATCTTAGATTACAACACAGGAAAACAAACTGCTATTATATTTGTTTGTTTGGATCTTTAACTGCCAGATATAGCTTATGCACACCAACAACAGGTATTGTTAGGGAAAAAAAAGAAAAAAAAAAAGAAAAGTGGGATTTCTTTTGGGTTTTACTAGTTTCACTACCCCTGAAAAAAGGTACCATATCTCTTTTTGGGCTTCTGGTGTAATAATAAGATCAATTAACTGGGCACCTTTATCCTTCTGCCTTACTACTACTTACTACTACTAAGAATTAACTTACTGTTTTCTGTTCTTCCGTTTGCTATTTCTCCTACCTAGCTGGTAGCAAAATCTTCCTGAATTTCTTTTCAGCTGAGTGAGTAATGAATTGTTTCTTGCTGGCCTGTTTTTCAGTTCTCTCCTTTCTACAAAACATCTGTGAACAGTGACCTGTCCAGCAAAAGTGCCCATCTTCTTTTAGGGGAAAATATGAGATGGACTGTTGCCTAGTGTATTGGTAAAACAATATAATATTCATGTACAAGTACTGTAGCCATAGGCAGAAAAGTCTATAAAATTGTATGTATACACTTCAGCCATCCTCAGTACAATGAAGGATAGTGTCCCTAGGACTTTTTCTTAAACTTCACCTATTCCCATTTTCACTTTCTCAAGCCATGGATTTTGCACAATTTCCTCTGGGAAATAACTTCTATCTTAATGGATCCTGCTCCTTTTCCTACTTAAATGTAGCCTTTTTTTGACATCTCAGTGATATTAATTGACGGTCATTTCCCATCTTACTCATTTCCATTTGTTACATATTACTGCAGTCCTGAAAATACAGAGGTTAAGAAGCTCTGAGTGCATTGCACCATCTCAGATAATTTGAATTGTGCCCAAATTTCAAGTATTATCTTCTGAATACCAGTGGAGGGCTTTAGAGGCAGAAGCTCTGATTTTCTGGAGTAGCTAACACAGGATGGGCTAGGTCTAGGAAGTCTAAAACTTCTGATAAAGTCATGCTGTAAGCTTCAGTGAAGTGTCCTAAATCCAAACCCACATTAGCAAATTTGGGTCAGAACTACTCTAAGCATACTTATTAATGTCGAGAAATAGATATTAAAATCCTCTGTATTATCTTGGCTGATTTCTACAAAGGTTTTGAATTCAAATGCTATTATGGGAGCGTGTGCCAATTTTGTCCTTAATTAACCCATTAAGCCTTGTCCTGCCATCAGTGGATTATATAAATATAACCAGAGCAAACCTACCCTGCAGACAAGAGGAAGACTTGCTACTCTTACTACATTCATGTTCTGATTTGATAGTCCCAGAGCCATTGTTCTCCTTTGGAAAAGTATGAGTATTTCCTACATTTATGACTTTGGGCTGGGTTCTACGGCAGAGAAAACTGTCATAAAGTCTGCTGATTCCAGTTGAGATACAGACCTGATTTACAGGCAGCCCTGATCTATAGCTATTGGCCTTTTTGAATGAGAAATTTGGTCTCAAGTGTATGAGTTGAAAAACAGCATTAACAAGACCTGAAATAAAACTCCATCTTCCCAATCTCTTACAGAGAGCAGCATAATTCTAATTAAATGTCTCTGAAGAACTAAAAAAAACTGTTTAAGGTTGCAAATGTCTTTTAATTGTGCTTTCTGTTCCTCTGGGGGAATTCCAGCTGAACAAGAGCCTTGTGAGAAAGCTCAAGCAACTGATCACTTTAACCATATTGCAACTAAATTAAGCATCTGAAGATCTCATTTTGTCACATTGCTTCCCTTACAAATGCCTGTGTTTAAGATGTCAAAGCTGCACCTTGACTATAAAGGGAGAGAGGGTTCTGAGATAAACAAGCGTTTTGGGAAAGAAAAACAAAAGAGTCATTTATCTCTCAGACTGGGACAATTTGCCATGCTCCTGCTGCTGTGAGAAATATTCTTCACACCAGGTCTTCTCAGGAGATTATCCACAGGGAGAGGAAAGTGTTTCCCACAGTGCCAGAAAGTAAAAAACATCCAACAAATATCAAAACAACCCGCCCTGAGGCCTGTTGGGATGAATTTTGGGGAATCATATGATGCTGAGAATGAGGTTGGAGGGGAGAAGAAGGAGAGTTAGAAGAGAAATTACTTTTTTAATAGAAAATCTCCTTTCCTGGGAGCATATATATATATATCTCTAGGATGCAATACACCGCTCTTGCTAATGCTTACCTTGCCACTAACAAACGAAGCCTGCTGCTTGCAACCAGGAATTTTCAAATATAAACACTACAGGCAAGCTGCTGCACAGCACTGTGTGAGCAGCCTGCTGCCAGGGCTGCTGCTGCTGGAACGGGTGCTTGGAGACCTCTTAAATGTGTGCCACTGTCTTTCTGTGCTCCCCTGTGCGCCCATTCTTTTTTGTGATGACCAGCTGACTTGAGTATTGCAAATCTACTTGCAGGTGTACAGCCTGTAACAGCTTTGTCTAAGATTTCATGTTGCCTTGGAAATGTTCAACTTCTGAAACTCATCGTAAGAATATTTCAGCAGGCAAAGTGTATTCCAGCAACTTAGGAGACATTTGACCTACCTCACCAGTTTCCTACTTGTGCTGCTCTTGTAAAGAGGCTGCTGGTAGGTTTCTATTTGCTATTTAAGTACCCACAATTGTACTGAAATGTTTATGGTCATGCAAATGAATGAAGATTGAAATCCATTTTCTTGATTACCCCTCCGTGAGCTCACAAGAGCTAAGATATCTTGCTTACTTGCCATAATCTTAAAGCTCATGAAAAAAAGCTCACAGTCTGCATAAATTAGATGTACTAAGTAGAAAGGGCTAATAAGGCCTGAGGGCTTGCTGCTCAGCATGGAGCTCAGCCCTCTGAGCTTTCCAACACTGAGCTTAAGATACAAGCTCCATACCCTGTACTGCAGTGTGATCTCGTGATGTTAGTATTTAATCTCTCCTTCTCCTGAAGACTGCTTCTTGTTGCAAATGTGCTCAGATAGATGGGAGCATTTAACCTTTATTTACTCAGTAACAGACCTCAGGACTTTGATTTACATGTATGAATCATTACCATATGACCACTGCTCTACTTCCCACTAAGATTCCTTAAAGCAGGCCTTCAGTTGTAGCTGCTTCCAGCTGACTGAAATCTGGCATGAAGTTTACTTGAGTCCCATTCGTCGAGGAGCTGGCCCCACCTGCTCCCTGCCAGAGGAGGAGGCTATGGTTATGACTACAAAGCCTTGATGAGAAGAGAGAAGAGCTTCAATTCTCCCTTACTTCCAAATTATTCACACATGTTGCAAAAAAGGATGTATGTCCAAAACAATGTTTTTTATTCACAAAGGCTCTGCAGATCATCATCACCTGTACATTAAGGGGGAAAAAAAGTGATTTCTGCAGACTGCAGCCATAACTGTTGTCTCTCTGGGGTTAGAGAACAGATTACAGAGGCCAGGATGCAGTGATCTACCTTAAATATGTCTACTTAAGGAACATGAGGTTCCTTTGCTTTGTATTATGCACTCCAGAAACAGAAATGGGATTGCCCAAAAGGAACTTGATGCTCCTCCTTTCTCACCTTTAAATGGTTCATTTTCCAAATAATTTTATGGGTGCTCCACAACGATAGCTTTTGCAGTATTGCGCATTTCCACCCTGCTCTATATTTGAGAGCTTATTGCAGTTACTACCTTAAGATATATATATATGTATATATGTATACACACACACACACATATAAACACATATAAACACATATAAATTTTATATATATTTGCAGTGTCTTTTTGTAGCAATGCTGCATTGATCCTGGGAATCTTGCCCAAGCCCTGAGTGAGCCAATGGACATTGTAATGTTAATATTCATGCAGATGCTGGCTTGGTCTCAGGCAGTGCAGAGAGGTGCCCACCACCTGCTTTCTGGAATTATGTTTGCTTATGGATGCTGACTCTTGTCTGGGAGACTCAGCTGTTTCATGGTCCCAGATATAAAGCTGATGCTTACACCATTCTTCATTCTAAACAAATGATCATTAACAATACTTAAGATTCATAGTGCTCTATTGTAAACATTGATAGGTCTAGAGGCAATTTTCACTTCCTATTAATGTCAGGCATAAACCTGATGAGTTCATTAACTGGATTTATGTAGTTTGTTGGTGATGACAAGAAAAATATTAAAGCTTTAGTTAACACCTTTTTTCATGGGTACAGAACAGGCTGAGCTTTTGATTTGTTTATTTGAACTTCAAGTCACTGCAGATAGATATATGTTTTTGTATATAAAGTTTGTGTGGATTATGTGCTCTTAATGAGTATTAACAACACACACATATAAATATTTTGATAGAATTTGACTGTAAAAGGAAAATAAATTCTAGTTCCAAGTTTTGACTGTAGATACCTGATGCTTGTTAGAAGAATCATTAGAAGCTTCATATCCCAGTTCTAAGTAGCTCAGATTATGCAAAAGCATTAAAAGCCAAATGCCACACTTAGGGCAGAAGGATCCCCAGCAGTACAGGCTGGTTGTAGAGCTGCCTGTAAAAAGTACAAGCTGTGCTTTGTACGTGGAGAGTCCAGTCCTGCAGAGTGTCCTGGCAGCCAGGGACATGCTGGGCACCCCCAGCCAGCACACAGCCTGCACATCCAGCAAAGGGTTCTGTCTCCTTTACAGTGCACTGTGCACAGTTTGGGGCATCTGGATGGGTTTTTTTAACTTTAAAGTGAAAACCACTGGATAATTTAAGAATTAACCAGTCTTCTGCTGCCAGAAGGAACACCACAGAGAACACCAAGCCATACTCCACTCAAAGGGACACAGCAAAAGATCAAGAAGCAGTGCTTAAAAGCTGCAATATTGGAAGATGCAACTGGATAAAACAGGGCAGGGGTAGAGGGGAAATCCTGTTAAAGCCGGTCAAGCACGAAAGCTGTGCCCAGAAAGTCATGGGATCTCCATCCTTGGAGATCTTCGTAATTCAGCTGTCAAAGGCCATGTTTTTTGATCTGGTTTTGAAATTAACCCTACTTTAAGCAGAGGGCTGGACTAGAGATGTCTAGGTGTCCCTTCCAACCTCAATTTTTCTATTATCTTGTGAGTGCCCAACGTTTCAGCAAGATTTTGGCATTTTTAAATCTCCCTTTTATGGACAAAAAGAGAATAATGTACATGGCTATGGGATAAGACCCCTGGGTGATGTTAGCATTCAATCTCTCACTAGCACAGTGGTGTTGCACTAGCAACACCTTTGAACTTGCAATTTCATACAGCAATTAACCAGACCTCTGAGTTATCCTAGTTGTGTGTGCCCAGTGTGGAGAGATAAAGGACAATAGCTTGAACTGAAATTACTAATGCTCTTAGCAGGGCAAGGAGAAAATGACCAGCAATTGAAAATAAAGGCCATTTTATGTGGCCTAATCAGAGGATTATGTTGGGAGAACATGCACTTGGCATGAAAATAAAACAGCAGTTGAAGGGTTTTGTCCCTGGAAAATTCCAAGCCTTCTATCAGAAACAATGCATTTTTTAATATGTGATTTGAAGTACCATAAACATCTGGTGAATTGAGGCTTGCTCAGAATACCAGTATGGAAAGCACACAGAATATCACTGGTCTGTTAAAAAACAAAAGATGCAATTAAAAAAATTATAATATAATTTCATTTGAAGGAATCTACAATTCATTTGAATTTGAGGAGAACAAGAGAGAAGAAATGGTCAGTAAATTATTTCAAATCCATTTTGGAAAATGAAAGATTTTAAATTTTTTTAAATTTTTTAATTTTTTTTTAAATTTTAAAAAATCACCAAAATTTTTCTGCTATTTATAGCCTTTCCCCAAAATGTTTTTAAAATGTTTTTTAAAATGATTTTTCAATCTCATATTATCTGAAAACTCTCTTAAGAATACAAATCTTATGCCATTTAATAAAGCACTAGCACAGCAATTTATTGAAATAAAATGTTTATTTACCTATAGCATCTGACAACAGAATTCACTTGGGTAAAATTTCAGTGTAATTTATCCCCTGAGCTTCGCTAAATATTGCTGCAGCTGCATGTTTTAGGCCATTGTACAGCAAAGAAAAGAGAGACATTAATTGTATCTTTTACCATGGCCAAGACATACATTTGCTAGATTACAGCAATCAAATAGCATGTATGTCCTTTAAAAAAAAAAAAAAAAACAAGTCTGTCTACCAAAAAACGCTTGTGTAGGGGATTGTGCACCATATATTTCCCTTCTAAAAGACCTTGTCATCCTTTATACTAGTTGTCATGCTGTCAGATCTAAGTTTGATTAATGTGGAGGAAAATAGAGGGGAAAGTAAGTAGCAGAAAGAAATTCTGTACCCAGGTAATGGCTTTGGAGGGGGCTTGGGGGGGTTGGCCATGGATACAGGGAGTGAGGACTTCAGAAAGAGAAGAATACTGATATGACTATACCTGCTTGTTTACATCCAAAATGTGTAGTTAATGCAGGACTGACCAGACTTGTTTTTTTCAGGAGCTTGCTGACTCAAACCAGTGGATTTGATATAGCTATGTCTTTCACCATTTCTGTGGGCATTTAATTTGGTAGGGTGATATCTCAAAATGTTTCTACCTCTTTGTCTTGGTCTGCTTCTAATTCTTTCCTTTAGTCATGTCCAGATAAGCTAAAAGTGGTTGGAAGCTAGAGGAAGAGTTTAAATCACTTGGAACATTGACCAATGTTCAGCATCTATAAATATCCAGGCATTATATATTTTAATAATATATAATGCCTGGCAAACCTTCTGGCTTTCCCACAGTGCAGTCCTAGTTTTCATCATTTCCTAGGCCTTTTCTCTGATTTTGTTTATATGTCACTTACTGTAGCAAAGCAGTCTGACTAATTATCTTTGCTTCTTTCTTTCCTTTAACTTTAAAAGAAAATCATGAGGAAAAAAACCAAATTGTTTTCTTCTTTCTGTCTATGACATATTATTTGTGTTTAAAGAAAACAGTTTCTGGATCCTTGTTTGGCCTATGATGGTTAAATGCTTACATGGGAAAGAATGGCTTGACTGATGGGACTTTGTAGATCTGCATCATGCAGTGCAATCTTCTGGAGGGATGGAGTTAGGGAGAGGGACACTTTTGGCAGCATGCTTTCTAGAAATTTGTATAGCAATGGGACTTTTCTGAATGTTCTTGCATGGTTATAAAATACAAAGTTTATAAGCTTGATTCTACTGTCATTTATGGCACTGCACCACGGCTGATAATTTGGGAGAAAAGACCAGATGCACATTGGCATGAGTAAGAATAGGATCAGTTCTGTCCATGAAGCTCTTGCCATTGCATATCTTAAAACTTTCTCAGTTGTCCTCTGAGGAACTCTCCCTCTGTAATGCAGTGAGACACTCACCTGGATGGGAAACTGAACAGAAAAAGTGGTATTCAACTCTCCTAACCTTTTACAGTCTAATAGATGGCAGGTCATTGAGACTTTCTCTGTGATGAAGAGGTCTAAACTAGATTGAAAGAGAAAAAGGGATACAACCAGGCTTGCTAAGGATAAGCCTGGGGATGGCACACCAATGTGTAAGGGATGGTTTGTGGGTGAGGTCCTTCAGTCTGCCATATGGAGGTAGGGACTGGATATCCATGCAGCAGCAAAGACGAAAAGGTTATCAATGTGCTGGAAATCACAGAATTGTCTTAGAATCCTCACGTGGGAATTAGCGTTTCTCCTGCCTTGAAGGTGGTGGGATCAAGAGCCCAGCTGAAGAGTATCTACACCAATACACATAGCATGGACAACAAACAGAAAGAACTGGAAGCCATGATGCAGTAGAAAAATCATAGCACGGCTGCCACCACAGAAACATGGTGGGACAAATCACACAACTGGAGTGCTGCAATGGATGTCCATAAACTCTTCAGAAGGAATTGGCAAGGAAGGAGAGTACGGAGAGCTTTGATTGTCTGGAGCTAAATAATGATGATGATAGGGTTATGTGTTTATAAGTGAGAACTGGGGAAGGCCAACAACACAGATATCCAGGTCGGAGTCTGTTATGTACCATCCAACCAGGATGAAGAGGCAGATGAAATATTCTATATGCAACTCAGAAAAGTCTCACAGTCATTAGCCCATGTTCTTGTGGAGGAGTTCAGCTTACCAGATGTCTGCTGGTAAATACAGTACAGTGGAGAGTCTAGGTGGTTCCTGGAAGTTTGGAAGCTAAGTTTCTTACACAGCGGGTAAGTGAGCCAAGTAAGAAAGGCAAACCACTGGACCTGTAGTTTGTTAACAGAGAAGGGCTGGTGGGTGATTCAATGGTCAGGAGCCATCTTGGACACAGAGATCATTAAATGATAGAGTTTTCAGTTCTCAGGGAAGTCAGAAGGGAAGTCAGCAGAACTGCCATCTTGGGCATCCAGAGGGCAGACTGACTTATTTAGGAGCATGGCTGATGGAGTTCCTTGGGAGGCAGTCTTGAAGGGCAGAGGAGTTCAAGAAGGCTGGGCATTCTTCAAGAAGCAAATCTTGAAGGTACAGGAGCAAGCCATCCCCATGTGTCCAGAGAAAAGGCAGCATGGAAGAAGACTGTCCTGGCTGAACAGAGCAGTGACTGTAACTCAAGGCAGAAGGAGAAAAAAATAAAAGAGAGTTTATGACCTTTAGAAGAATGGGCAGTCAGTTCAGGAGGACTACAAGGGTGTTGTGAGGTTATGAAGGGAGAAAATTTTAAGGGCCAAAGCCCAGAGAGGACTTAATCTGGCTATGGTTATAAAAGACAATAAAAGCATTTCTATAAATACATTCGCAACCAAAGAAGGGCTAAGGAGAATCTCCTTCCTTCACTGGATACTGGGGGAAACTTATTGGCAAATGAAAAGACTGATGTACTTAATGCCTTCTTTGACTCAGTCTTCTAGTAAGAGAAATTATTCTCAGGGTAGCCAGCCTCCTGACCTGGAAAACAGGGATAGGGAGAAGAATAAAGCCACCATAATCCAAAGGTAAATGACCTGCTAAGCCACACAGACACAGGCAAGTCTATGGGCTGCAATGGGATCTACCCAAGGGTACTGAGGAAGCTGATGGAAGAGCTTGCCAAGCCATTCACAACCATTTACAGTCAATCCTCATCAGTTGAGGGGGTCCCAGTTGACTGGAAGTTAGCAAATGTTCCCCCATCTACAAGAAGGGCCAGGAGAAGGTTCTGGGTCTTGTCAGCCACTGTGCCAGGGAGATCATGGAGCAGATCATCTTGAGTGCCATCACATGGCCTGTGCAGGATAACCAGGGGATCAAGCCCAGTCAGCAACACTACAGGCTTGGGGAAGAATCACTGAAAAGCTTCCCAATGAAAAAGGACTTGGGAGTGTTGGTAGACAGCTGGATGAACACGAGCTGTTGTATCAGAAATAGTGTGGCCAGCAGGACCAGGGCAATGACCATCGCTCTGTACTCGGCACTGGTGAGGTCATACTTTGGGTCCTGTGTCCAGTTCTGGGCCTCTCACTACAAGGACATTGAGGTGCTGGAGCATGTCCAGAGAAGGGCAACAAAGTTGGTGAAGGGTCTGGGGCACAGGTTTTATGAGGAGCAGCTGAGGGAGCTGGGGGCGTTTAGCCTGGAGAAAAGGAGACCTTATCACTCTCTACACACTATCTGAAAAGGAGTTTGTAGCAAGGGGGGGGTCAGCCTCTTCTCTCAGGTAACAAGCAGTTCTCTCAGGAGGAAAGGAAATGGTCTCATGTTGCACCAGGGGAGGTTCAGGTTGGGTATTAGAAAAATTTCTTCATGGAAAATGTTACCAAGCATTGGAACAGGTTCCCTGGGAAGCAGTGGAGCCATTGTGCCTGGAGGTATTTAAAAGACATATAGACATGGGATTTAGGGACATGGTTTTGTGATGGACTTGGCAGTGCTGGGTTTAGTGGTTGGACTTGATGAGCTGAATGAATCTGTGAAAATCATGGAGTGGTTTCCATACAAGGAACTATTTAATAGCTTAGAATTCTTCAGCCTAGAAAATAGGACAGCTGGTTCAGGCTGAGACAGCTGATTAATGTGAGAGTAAACATCTATAAAATTGCAGACTGGATGAGTATGGTTGATTGCTCAGTATTTTCCAACACATGACCTAGGGGGGATTAAATAAAAACACCAAGTTCAAAACAAACAGAAGAAGGTGGTTCTCAGCATGTCAGGTTAGCTGGGCAATTCTTTGCCACAGCAGTTGAGATAGCTAAATGTTGGCCTCGGTTCAAAAACAGAAGAAGTTTATGGAAGGGAAAATTTTATATATTTAAAAAGCTATACATGTTATCAGATAATCTGTAGCTGCAAGTTCTTGAAGGCTGAAAGAGTATTTCAGAGAGTAACACATGTAACTTCATTATTTTTTAACTCTGGGGGCTTTCTTTGGACTGCAGTGGCAAATACACTGGGACTGGGTGAACTATTGTTCCGATCTATGCCTGTGTTTATATTCTTGTCAGGGATGTGTATTTACTACTAGTTGAATGGATATGTTGTGGAGGTTTTGTTATGAAGACACTGAGTTGGTGCTATCATACCCTTTTTCTTATCAGGCAAAGTAGAGGTCGCATGGGAAAATACACAATTGTGTTTTGCTCTCCAGTCCTACTCTAAGGTATTTAACATACTTGTTTAAAAAAAAAGTCATCTTCTATATGCTTATATCCTTTGAATACACGCATGTGTTGTATAGTAAAGAACAGAAACATATTTCCAAGGACTTGATGAAATCTAACAATAGAAAATTGATATAAGTGAAATTCACAACACAGAAGAGGTATGGATTTTTTTGTGGAGGTAACTAAACTATGACATTACTTTTTTTTTTTTTAACATAGTGAATCCTCTATTAAGTAAATTTTAAAATAAAGGTTGGGCATTTTTTCAAAAGTTGCAGTGCTACTCAACTGGAAGTTAAATTTTTGATGTAGGGTTTTTTAATGCAGACTTCCTTGTGTGTCAGCAAACTATCAGGCAATTTTTGGCTTTAAAAATCAATGGAACAACTTCTAAGAGATAAAATTAAGTCTCAGAAAGGAAAGAGAGGCACAAGAAGATCAAGTGATGAACCCAAGTTTGGTTTGGGACAGACACTACCTTCCTGACAACTGAGTGCTTTGATGTTTAGATTAGGTATCCTCTTGTGAAGAGCTTTACAGGTCTGTAAGAAGCTCTACAATAAAGGCTTGACTAAAAAGCATATACTCACCTTCTCAGAGAGTGCAAGGAAGCATAGTACTCTCAGTGCAGATACACAGATTTATACCAGCCAAAGAGCTGGTTTAAAAAATCTGTCAAGGACACTGTGGTAAAAAGACGTCATTATAAATTGCAATTCTGTGTTAATTTGCAATAAGTAATCTAGAACTGGGCTGAGACAGCATTACCTCTGATTTTGTGAGCCAATCTCCAATCTGTAAAACATGCTCAGTTTGGATTATCTACAGAGTGCACATTTCTCAGTGAATTTGTTTTCTTTGAGTAATGGGAATACATTCAAGGAAATTAATTTGCAAACAGATACAGCTGCTGCTGGATGAATGGGTTCTCTCTCTGCACTTGAGGTGTAGTGTTGTTGGTATCTCGGCTGCTGACATGTGCAGGAATCTTTGGATTGCTTGCCAGAAATTTGCTATATTATTCTCAGGAAACTTATGTGACAGCTTTGTAGTCTGAGAGGTAGATACAAACCCCCTGCCTCCACCTCAGAGCTTAACTGGTTTGAGTTAGAGAAGGGGGGAGAGTAGCATGTTTCTTTAATGCACCTGCAGACTGTACCATGTATGTGACTGCCAGCAATGATTTGTCCCCATCATGCTTTTTTCATTTCAAGTCTTTCCGTGGTCCCGCTATGGAAATGCAGCACAGAGCTGGTTATGACCCAACTGATTTTATTTCACAGCATTGGCTCCGGTATGGTTGGTTTCATGTTTATACTCCAGGCAAACCGGAGACTATGCATCTCTCAGTCTGGGGGTTGAACACAAATAATGACCAGATATTTTGCTGCCTGAAGGGAAAAGTAAAAAGCCACCTCATTATCCCATTGAATCACATAGCTGTGATTTGTCTACAACAACAAAATAAAAATCAGAAGTGAAATGTAAAGGAAGGAAAAGGGATAGCTCACTACAATAGTAGAAGGCAGGGAAGTAATACAAAGAATTTGGTTAAAAAAACATACTTGAAAAAAGAAGGATTTTATACATCTATGAGTAGAAAAGTGAATCTTTGAAAACATGACTTCCTGAAGATCCTATCTCTTGTTCTTTTAAGCTCTAGCTGTTTTTTTTACTAACCTTCTTGTTAATAGCTGTACTGATAGAGGGAAAGTATTGCGAAGTTCATTCCTATTTTAAGCGCTATATTCCTAATACAAAACAAACAAAACAAACAGCCCTGGCTTCTGTCAGAAAGCTCTTGTTCTTGACTAGGGCTCAGTTTTCAATGGAGATAGGGCTGAGAAACGTTTGTTTCAAAGTAAAAGCCTGATGGCAGTCTTAAGGACAGGATTCCTCTTGCTTTGCTGAAGCACCTTAAAAAATGTGTCTAGGATAAGCTGGTTATCCAAGCTCCCTCTGTGGTTGCTTTAGAGAGAAAGGCTTTTCTTCCCACCTTAAGATAAATGTCTCAGTTAGCAAGATGACTAATTTCCATAAAACGCCTATATCTGTCCTCTGGCAAAAACGAGAGGCTTGACAACTAGATTAAACTAAATGTGTAGCCACTGGATGGGTATAGTTAGGTGAGACGAATCCCATCATTAGCCAGAAGCATAGAGCGTAACTCAATCTATAACTTTATGGATTTTTTTTTTTCCTGTTGTGTAGACAGCAGAAAAAATGTTCTTACAAAAGAGTGAAAACAAATAGACAATCCTATAATTTTTGTTTCAGTATCTTTTGTACCAGAGAAAAATAAAGATCTTGGAGTGTAATTCTCAGCTAGGTGAGATGCTGAGGTGGTGTACACCATGAAGAAGTCCTGGGTGGGTTCATGTTGAGAGGCACCAGGAGGAACTGTCAGGTGAGTCAGATCCTGCTATGCTAGGGAACAAAAGTCTGAGGTGGACAGGCCAGCTGCAGACACTCTGGGAATCTGAAAAACCCTTATTAAAACAAGTTTTGCAGATTCCAAATATAGCAAATCTTCTCTAGCAGGAACTAACAGACCCAGGATACAGCCTAAGTTAAATTTTCCTGTTTGTGTGTGTGTATATATATCTATACACACACATAGATAAATAAATGTTTTTGCATTTGTGTGACAATAAAGAACAAACATTAATCTCTACACTTAAGAGAAATTATTTTACCAAAGAACATTTTATTCTGTTTGGTTGGATAAAATTACTTTCCCATCTAGGCTGGGGTCAATTTTTCAATTTGTATAAATCAACATATTTCTATGAAATGAAAGTAATTCTTGTGCCTCCCCCCTTCATTTTTCAAAATTCTTTAGTCTCATACCAGTACTAAAAAAGATAAAATGACATCTCATATGCTTCAGAGATTTAAGGCCTTGCATTTAGCTATATCTAAAGAAAAAAATTAATTTAAGGGGATCCAATTACAGTATCTTTATTCCTGCAATACAATTAAAGCATGTCTCCATTTCTGTGGTATAGAAGGGACTTAAATTCTCCCTTCCACCATGCTAAAGCCTCTTTATTCAAGGTTATAACATGGTTTGGGAATATGATTGAGGCTTCTGACACAGTAGAAGCGATTGTCCTTTAGCTGTATTCAAGCTGTCTTTGAAGCTGCCCATGGAAGAGGGCTGCCTGTGACCTTCAGAGATACCCTTTGACATGCTGTTTTGTGATGTCATGGCTTAATTGCAAGGGTCACTTTGGTTGCCAACAAATTCGAAGGCCAAGGGGGACCCAGTAATGTTGTGCTGTATGCGAGGTGAAAACGAGTACAGATCCTTGAACTGAATCTTTTATAAAGGTCTTGTAGGGTAATGTGGGGGACAAGCAGAAAGTTTGTAAATTTATATCTAATTAACTAGAAGTCAAAAAAGGAAAGGTTTGCACAGTCTGAGCTCCTCTACGGTGGAAATGGATGTGGAATAGACAGTCAGGAGAGAACTGAAGTCTTCTATCTGAAGTAGAAGGCAGGACTGTACAATCATATTCATTCTGCAGAGTTTGAGGGAAAAAATTAGAGATTTTGTGATGTTAAAACCTTTCATGAAGCTATATCAGCTGGGGTTTATCTAATTGTTCAGTAGGGTGAAAAGTACTTTTTAAGCATGACAGAAAAGGAAGGAATATTTGGTTCTGACACTTTCTGAGCAAACAATATCATATTTATGAAGCTTTTTTTTTTTCATTCCTTTAGAAAACTTCCAAGTGGATTAATATACAAGATTACTTACTGCATGTATTTTCTCAAAATGCAAACTTTCATTTCACCTCAATACTGTTGAACTCTTCTATTTGCTCAAAAACGAATTTAAATTGCAAAATTGCCACTCACATGCTCAAGCAATTCATTTAAATTGAAACACAATTTATTTAAAAAAGAAACACTATTTCAATAAAACAAAAATGTATTTACCACAATTAATTGCAGTAGGCAGTGGCAACAGCTCTCACTTAAAATACTCCTAGCCATGTTGACTAATCTGTCAGAATGCATGTTTAATGCTATAGGAAGCTTCATCAGCTTCTGTTTCTGAAGAAGGTAGGCCCTACAGAGGAAGTTGCTTTCCTGTAACACAAGTGCCACAGAATATTGATTAGTTGACTTGAAACTGTGTTAGTAGATTTCTTAGGACTTTTTTAACACAAGCAGCTGAAGATTCAGGAGAGTCCAGAATCCACTCCGTGGATTCTCTGGGTGTTTCCACCTTGATACTGGCACATCTAATCATGAATATTGGTATATCACAGGTACACACATAAAAAATGCCCTTTAATTGAACAAAGAAGAAAAAAACTAATGCTCTTCACCCCATTCCATGCACAACTTAATATCCTGTCGCAACTTTATTCTTAGGCAAGGAATAAACAAAACTAAATGTACAATGCTACATCACTAAGATCAACTTAATGATGTTTGACAACCTGCCAAAAGGCAAGGAAGAGGGACAGGACAACAGACTGTAAAACTGCACAATAGCTACTGCTGATCTGCTAAAAAATATGTTCAGCCCTTCTGGGAAAAGGTTTGGCTTAGCACAAAAGTGATGCTGTTGTGCTTTCCATGAGTTGTCTCCAGAGAGTTGGTGGGATTTGCATGTGATGAAAAATAGCCTGAGATTATCCTGCCAGAGAAGGAAAAAGGGATAGAAGGCTTGGCTGCAGTATTGAAAATTAATCAGGTCCCTGTAAACATTAATCAGTCCTGCCTCTTCATCCTGTCCCCTAACATGAGGAATAAAGTACATTTTACTGAACTGCAGTACTGAAAACACAGGGGGCCAAACAGAGCTGAGTAGTATTTAGCTGCATTTGTCAGTCACCAAATACCATGATCAGGAAAGCTTGTCACAATGGTGCAGAGTCTTAGTAAAGCAACACCATGAGGTTTTTAGTAAATATTTATGCCAGTGCAAGCAGAATTGGTACGAACAGTAACCAAGAGTGCCAGGCTGAGCGAAGATCAGGGTCCCCTGAACAGAGAAGCCCTCAGCCTGGTCCCACATGTGTGAAGCCAGGAGCCCCTGTCTGTGCTGGTCACAGCAGCCCACTGCTCTGCCTCAGCTCCCACCTGTGCCGCACTCACAGCCAGCTGCCAGGAAAACCCACAAGGCTGCCCTGGTAGTTACAGAGATCTCTCGTTTCCCATGCTAAAACATGAAGCAGATAAGAAGAGACTTGTGTAGTGCACAGCTTTACACCTGGCAGACACATCCACTCCTGCTCCCAGGAGGGAGCACGCTGGGTGGGGCCGGCTCCTCTCAGAGTGAACACACAATGTTTCTACAAAACATATTTTCCCTGGAGAAACATACAGAGACTCTTACATGCTAACTACTAGATCTTTAAAACGAGCAAAAGCAAACACCCCCCCCCCAACAAACAAAACAAACACTATTTATTTATTTCTCTAGGGTGAGACAGGAGTGGGGAGAGGGGGAAGGGTTTAAGGGTTTGTGGAGGGTTTTTTTTCCTTTATTGTAAGGCACTGGGAACAGCAAGGGATAGAGCTATTTACAATCTGAAATAAATGTGCAGCTGTGTATAGTAGTAACTGGTAATAGACAAGAGACTATAAAGGGTGATGGGCTGGGGAAGGTGATAGGGGAAGAGAGCCTGGTGTACTGAGTGGGGAGAGAGGTTTTGGGAGCTCTGACAGAAGCAGTGGAACAAGGAAGAAGAATTGTAGTGGAAAGGAGAGAGATGGAAAGATAATGAGAATCTGGGAAGCAGGAAGATAGTTAAACCTATTCAAGACAGCAAGAAGTAGAATGGAAAGTGAGAAGAGGAAATGAGATTGAAAAGCTCTCACTGATGCATGTCAGGGAGAGCATGTATGGAACTAAAAGGAGAAAAATGAGGAAAACAAGATGATTACAGGTATTTCTGATTCAGCTTAATGGCAAGTATAAATCATTTTGCTTATATATGTGTGCATATGGATACGTGTACGTTAAATAAAATATGGCATTGCCTGTCTCTGAAATATTTCCTTCATGGTTAGGGTCTCCCTTTTAGGGCTCTCGTATGTCATAAGGAAAACTATATGGAACAGACGCTTCATGGCTGATTCCATCCCATTTTCTCTTCCTGGTATTCAACATCTTTCATTTTAGATGATAGTTTTGGCAGATTTGCACAACCATTTGAAATTCTGGATTTTTCATGTGCATGCCAGTGCAAACCACTCCATGCTACCTAGGGATAACTGGTTCTGACAGCCTCCAGGTAGAGTTTCTTCTCCTTCCATACCTTCAGTATGTAAATTTGATCCCTACTAGATGTCCACAGATGATGTGAAATTGAGATAGATTACTTCTCGGCAAACAGTTCCTGCTTGGAATTATCACCTCTTTGCAGAACATAGGGAGTTTAGAGTAAAAAAATATCGAAATTCAGGTCACCTTTCATTTTGGTTCTACCAAGAAAAAAACCAAACAGACAAGAAAATTGTACTGACAAAACCAATCCTGGTTTGCTCGATCTATGTTTATTGGGTTCTGAAAATAGATGGAGCATTCAGAGCTCTCCCATGCACTAGCAGCAGGCAGAGTTCATTCATATCAGATCTTTTCCTTCTCTCCTTTGGACAGTGTAATGTAAAAGCTACATAAATAGAAATAAAGCTTAAAAAAGCCTGCAAAAATCCCCAGCAATATTTTAGCAACCTCCATATGCTTCTCAAACCCAAAAACTTTTTTCTAAGCACTAAATGGATGTTTCTGAGTGCTACAACCAATTTGCAAAAGAAAATGAGCAACTGTTAGTTTTGGTATATAGACTCAGAATATTCATAGAAGACAATATTCTGGGCTATGTGATCAACTCTGCTTTTCAGAGTTCAAACATAAAATGCACACTATCATTACATCAGAAATCTAGTTGAGATATCCCTGCTCCAGTAACCTTTGCATCTTTAGCTTCCTGCTCCACTGTGTGTTCAGACAATACCCCAACTTGATAACATGGTTTTCTTTACTTTGCTCTAGTGTTACCTAGTTTGTTTTTTTTTTTTAATATATAAGTTTGTATATTTATATTTTTTATATTTTGTTTAGAACCCTTGGCCACATAGTTTATTCATAAGTAACCACATCTTAACAGAAGAAATCTGAGCTGGTATGCCAAGTGCTTCTTATGCAGTTGCACCTCAATGCAAAATATTGCACAGGCATAAAATTATGCTAAAGGGATGTTAGTGTTTCAAAGTCACTCAGAATTGAGGCAGTAAAATAAGTTATGTTATCTGCAACTGTATTTAGTTTTGTCAATCAGCTGCTGTGTGTAGTAATATTCTTTCACATTATTACCATTACCGCGTTTTCAGAGGACTCCTGCTTCACCTGGGCTCCACATAGGCTGTGGTGTGTCCCAGAAATGAGTTGAAAATCCATACTGAGATTGCATCTTTTCTCCCAGCATCCTTACTTCTTTATTGTGGACAATCAGGGATACCAGAAGAATGAAATAGGGGGCAAAGAAAAATGAGATAATCTGGTGGTTAAAGAAGCTGAAGGGCACCTAGAAATTCCACCATAGTCTCACTTATATCCACAGCCCCAGCAAGATATTTTGACCAGAAATGTTTGTCTCTTTTGGTATGACTCTCAATTTTTTTGGAACAGTGTTGTTTTAAATTGTAGTCCTGGAATCTTACCAATAGAAGAGCTGCTATTTGACTAAGTAGGAGTCTGCACAGCACTGCAAGCTTCTGACTTTGATCTCATTGAAACTCATCCTTCCACTTAGGAAATACTACACTCACAAAAGTGTTGAGAATTATTATTTATGAAACACTAAAAAAAAAAAATATTAGCAGAGCTGACATAGAAAAAGGCCTAAAGAATTCATTGTTCAATTAAAATTTGGGTCTCATTAACTACAAGTTGCTCATTCATGATTTTCAAAGCAAAAGTGCCAGCATCTGCAGAATCAGTGTTCTCAATGAGCAAATATCCATTACATCAACATTTTTCAATTGTTTCTCAGGGAAAATCTAAACAATATATCCCTTCAGCTTTAAACCATATAGTGTGGAATACTGTCTTAAAGGAATTGTAATTTGGGGCTGCATATGGTCCTATGCTAATAAATTAAGCAGCTTCCAGGAATGTTCCCAGACACTAAAATGTTATTGTCTGTGTCATAAAATTGTAAAAATATTTCTTGGCATGACTTTGGCCTCAGCCAGCTAGCACTTTTCCCAAACAGTTGCACAGGCCAGGGACCATTCCTAGTAGGCAGACAGTGTGTGGCTATCCTGTTTTGCAAGGTAGAAGAGTTTAACAGCATGCTTGGGTGCCATTCCGTGCCTGTTGGTCTCAGTAACAGTGACCTTGGCCCAGTTATTTAGAAGTATAAACGTAGCTGTGAGATCTAGGGTCTCAGGCCAGATTATCTCTCCAAACATATTGTGCATTTTTCCTTCTACATAACCACATTGTTGCATTATGAGATCCAGTGGAACATGGATTTATGGAGTTTACCATGGAAAATACCACTTTTTCAGAGGGCATGGAATTTAAACTCTGATGACACAGGAAATCACTGAGGGTAATCTGTTTTAATTTGGTTCTCATGAAGGACAAAAAGGGAAGCAAGACCAATTTGTATAAACAACTCACACCCATTTCCAATGTGATTTGGATGCCATAAAGACTTTCCAACCCTTTTTTTTTTTTTTCATTTTACAGTTTTGAGTAAACATTGCCTGAGAGTAAGAAAGGGGTGGGCAACTACCTGTCTGCACACAACAAAAAACAGTGATAGTCAAGGGCATGGAGATGTTCTTCTACATGGAACTCTTGGATGAGTGCAAGTAAAATAAATTTTACCCAATGAGAAAAATGTTGGGTTGGTAAAATCTAGTAAGAGGGTGAGACCACAGTTGAAATGGAAGGTTTTCAGTATCCTTTCTCTTCAAAGCAAAACAGCAGAGAAGTTTACCTACTAGTGCAACATAATGCCCCAGGCTGGCAAGGGAAGAACACAGGCAGTGTTCCTGGCTCCCACAGAAAGAAATGGTAATGGCTCTCACCAGTTCTGACATCCATGACATGGTACACAGCCAAGCTTACATCTTCTTTCTTCTTATGAAGCCCAAAGGACTTCCTTAAGGATCTTTTCCAATCCAAATGGATCTATAGGTCTATGAATTCATCTGATAGATGATGAGGAGAAAGCCACCTGTGCTTCTGGGGAAGGTCTGTTCAGTAACTGTAAGACTTTTTTTTGGAAACCATGCTTTATCTTCACCATTTCTGTGTACTCAATTATTCTCATCCCTTAATGAGGGATAAGTCATTCTCATCCTGTTTTCTCTTCTTTCTTCTGACCTCACATTCTTTCTTAATTGCCTTCCAAATGAAAACATGCCCTTGAAGCAACCCTTCAAGTTAACTTCCATTGGTGTCCACCATAACAGCCATCTCTTCTTCTCTTTGATCCCTTAGAATTTTTCCCAGCAGCTGTGATTTCAAGATTGTCTTCTCTTCATATCTCCACTTGAGCAAGATTTTTTCACAGGCTCACAAACCCCTTCACCCATATTTTTTGCCAGTCCTCACTATTCTCATTGCTGTGCCTGTCCTTAGAAGTTGTCCTTCCTCTTGTCTTCCTCATTACTGATCCATCAGAGTCTCCACTATGCCTGTAGTTCCCCACGTTTCTCTCCTCCATTGACAAGTTCATGTTTCTCAGCAGACCTCTCCCTGAAAATAGATGCAGTTTTGGAACAATCTTGTCCGGCTCACCTGCCCTTTCTGGTGCCTGATACCATAATGACAAGATGATGCGGGGCTGCAGGTGGGCACAAGCATCTGCTAGCAAAGCGCTGTGGGGTCATCAGGCATAACAAAATATATAATGGAAAGAAATTGTTCCTCACTGGACAGTCAGCAGCAGCCTTTTTTCCTCTTTTCCTGGTTCTGTATTTCACCTGGCTCAAGCGACAGATGGGACTTAACAAGTGAGGCCATTATTACATGCCCTTTTCTGTCCTTATCTTTCAGATGTTATGGGCAGAAAAAAAACAGATTATAAAGTGTGACTCAGTCTTTGTTTACTCTCTGCTGTCCAGACCAGACCTAGAAGTTTTCAAGTGCATTAAAATCTTTCTTTCTTCCTTCCGCTTCTCCTACCCAGCTTGGGGACAGACTGCGTGGGCACTGAGACATTTACAGGAGGCATTCATGAGTTATTTTTACTTTCAGTCATGTCTTGTATCAGAGACATACCACAGGCATATATAGAAATAAGAACCTTTGCCAAAAAAATTTCATTCTTGGGAAAAAGATACATCTTCCCTCCTGTGTGAATGGGCCTATTAATTTTTCAATTACTGTTTCTAAGCCCATGAAAATTAGAATACTTTTTTTTTAAGATATCTATTACTTGAAATTGGAATTTATCCTGCTGTTCTAACCAAAAAGCCTGTAAATGTCACACTTGTCTGAAGCCCATGCAGGTCTCTGTGACTGCATGCTCACTCCTCTGGTTTGGTTGGTACCTCACCCACTGCAGCCCAGTGTGCCAGTTGTAAAAAGTCAGCCCAACTTCATATGATCCATCATCAAGCTGAGCCTGGCATGTGTGGCCACACTGCAGGAGGGAGGTCTCACCTGAGGAAGGGTGCTGCTGAGGGAGGCCTTGTGCTGAAAGAATCCCCCACTGAAGTCAGAGTCTCCAGCTGCAGCCAGCTGCTGCCCTGCCAGGTAACTGGACTTGCCAGGCACGTCCTTGGCACACAGTACAGTCTCACAGGTGGGGTACGAAGAACTTCAAGGGTCTGAAGTTAATTATCTCCAGACTGGAGATTACAAGGTGCTACTGTCTCAGGGCTGAACTACAAAATAAACTTCTCCCTTAGTATCAAAGAGAGAACCTGCTCGGCAGAGTCCCTCTGTGATCATGTGCTGCTGTCAGTCAAGTGGCGTTGGTTCAAATCACAACTGGTAGTTCTCCATCAGTAATTTACTATTGAACATTATCATTCACTAAAATGATCCCTTTTGTCCCCAGAGAAATAAAAGATATCTTCCCCCTGGAGTTCCTCAGTTGGTAGCCAACATAAGGGGTTTCATGCCTTTGCCAGGGCCATCCTGAGCTTTTCTCAAAGCAGTGAGCCACAGCAGGAAGTTGCCTGGCCTACATGGTGCAAAGTCCTTGGGTTTGGGACAAAAGAAGATCTGTGCAGTAGCAGAGCAGCTGATACAGTCTCTGGTATTTATTTATGATAAAGAAAAGGAGCAGTCTTATGAATGGGTGTAGGATAATAGTAACAGCAACTTACACTGTTTTGTGAATATTGGAGCGTTAATAGCTGTGCTGCATTTTTCTGGTCTGTATCCTGGGGCTGTCCTGACTAAGGCTGTGGAAAGAAAAGGCACCTTCCTATTATCCCAACTGGTATGCTTAGACAGATTTTCAGGTATCAAAGCCTTTTTGTGTTACTTGCTTTTCATCTTCATAAAACGAAATACAAGAGAAGAAAAGTGGTGTAATATAAAGGCCCCAACCACCACGCAAATTGAGATCACTTGGCCACACACTCAAATCAAAAAGTTCCACAACTAAGGAATTTTGGTTGTGCTCCCTTATATCATAGCTGTGAGCAAGGACTTTGAGATGGTCTTTCACTGCAGGATCACCTGCTGTTTTTCCTGCAGAACCCTGCTCATCGAAATCAGACAAGGAAAATCCCCCCTAGTTCCACTTATTTCTAGCATACTAAAGCTGTTTTCAGTGTTTCACTTTTCCCCTTCACATTATATTTATGTACTTCTCTAGCACATTAGGGAGACTCCCCACCTCTTCTTTCATAGCGTTGTCACTCCAGGTTTGAGGAATACCAAGGCCCCCACTGCCTGAAAGGTCTTTAAAATGTAACCTAAAGTTTAATATACTGTTTCTGTCCAAGATGCTGGAAAATTGCACTTCGGCTGCAGTCACACCTCAGTGGGAATGCCAGTTTCAATCCATTTCAGAGAGGTCTTTGGAAAACTTTCCCAGCCCCAAAACTGCTTCGCCAGCTGTTTACTCCCTCCTGGAAAGCCACAACCATCTCTCACCTGTCTCTTGGTCTCTTGGACTCCTCCACAGCTCTTGACAGGGGGGCTGGGCAACTTTGTTCTGATCGCTTGGTCACTTATGCAGGTCTGGTGCTTGATTGGTCTTGATTGCTTTTCCCAGTCCTGTTTTTGCATAAGGGTTTGTATGTTTGGGATTATCATCACTGTAGTTACTTAAACAGCTGTTCTTTGGCCCCATGCTGTTTAATAGCTTTAAATATGCAGCTTTTGGGGTGTTGTTTTCAATTGCTGCACTTTCTTGTGTCAATTCTCTGTAGCTGCAGCTCAGTTATTCTGCCTCGTACCGACACTGCAACCTCAGTGAGGGAGTATGGCATGGGATCTCTCTCAGCAGAGACCTTGCAGAGGTCAAACACGAATTACAGCTGAATATCAACAAAAGACAGATTGCCATTCTGAGTCCCTGTAAATACTCACTGTGATCATATATTATCACCCACTCTATCCTTCTGAAGGACGTGAATGTATTTTCAAGCATTTATCAATTAAGCCTCAAAATATCTCATTGAGGTACTGCAAATTAGGTGATAAAGGGATCAATTTACCTAACACTGATATGCACCTACTTCAGAAATTAAATAGCACATCACAGCTATTCAACAATGCACATTTAAATCCCTGAACGATGGACTACAGCCACAAATGAGGAAATTAACTCCTGCACTGCGGCACTGTCTGGTTCATTTAGCAATAGTCTCAGCCAAGAGTTTTTGTAAGTTGAATTCTCTTGGGTGAGAAAAAAACCACTAAATAGGATTGTGAAATACATGTAAGAAATAGCCTTATCTCTACCAGTCTTATCTCTGGTGGATGACTAGACCCCAAACCTACCCATCAATTGGTTACCTGAAGTCTTTATGAAGATTGCCTTCCTCTGTCAATATTAAGACTGCATCAATGGAAAAACTGTGCTACCTTAGACAGCATTGTTCCTTCTTTGATTACTCCCTCTAAATCCAGAAGTAAGATAAATTTCAGCCAAGAAAGAGAGGTACGTACTAGGTATTGGGAGGTATATGTATATTGTGTATGGAGGTTTATACATGTATATATAATAAAAACACACATATGTATGTACATATATATATATTTACATATATAAAAACCAATTATTTGGTATATATTTACTCCACAAGGGAGGTATATTTATGTACTCTACACTGAGTGAAGTACTCAAGTGTTTGAATTTGGAATTATTGATGGGATTTCTTGAGTTGGCCTTGTATCAAGAGAAAACATGGCAAGGAGATGGAAAATCATTTTGTTTATGGAGCAACATGCAATATCTTGCTGGTTTAAAACTTTAAAATGTCATTAGGAGCAGAAAGTACTCTTCAGAAAATGTCAAAATTTGAGAGTCTGGGAACCAGACTATAATGGGATGGGGTTTTTTTGTTGCAGTAACAAGACATTCAAAGGTCCAATTTCACATTGTTTCCAGAAAAAATAAACACATAGCTACAGAAGCTTCTACAGAAACTATGAGCTTCCAGAAAACCTAGATGTGATCTTCTCAGAACTTTCAAGCTCTGTGCAGAAAGCAGAATGACCATACATTTATGTTGCTTTCTCCACAGAAGGGCCATCCTACATCTGTAAACCCAAGAAACCAAGGCCTCCCAAGTGACCCTTTAGATAAATTGAGGAAAAAGTCAGACAGTTTTCCATCTGATTTCTGTCAGAAATCTTTTCTCTGGCTCATTGGTAGCACATTACATGGCATTTCTGAAAGATATTTCTGTTTCAAAGAATTGACAACTTCTGGTGCAAGCATGTCTCATTGGAAAATTTCCAATTGCTTTCCTAGTTTCTTCTTGACAGTTATGATAATATGGCAATTTCTCCTTTTAGAACCCTGATCATCTTAGCACTTGAGTACATCAGGAGTAATATTATTGGAGTCTTTAATTTTACTCTCCCTTTAGGCTCCTAGCTGAAGGTCCTTGAGGTATTGCTACTGTCATTTAGAACTATTGGTAAATAGGGTCTTTAAAAAAGGATAATGTAGAGAGTAGATTACATGTTTGGTGACCTTGGAGTCTGATTACAATAATTCCTTCTTGATTCTCTGCTGATTTATTGTTAGGTTCCTGTTTATACACAATGCAACTGCTACCATAGATTTCTGGTGTGGTCTTGGCCAGCATACTGCTTTATAAATGCATCTTGGTGCATTTATAAATGCACTGAGGCTTCAAAAGTCATTTTAATTGCACATGTGGCCAGCCACCTTCCTAAGCATCTTCCCAACTTCCCTGTATTTATCCTAATACACTGAATACCAGGAAAAGAACCTCTATTGTTTTCTATTTCTCAGGTAGGAGAAGAAAAATATGCTCATTATTCACTGATGCTGCCTGCAATCAGGCTATTGACTGCTGAGCAGGGAAGGGATCTTTCTTGGCACTGTCAAGGCTCCTTTGTCTCGTGTTAGGGAAATGCTCGGTGAAGCAGAGGCTGGTTTGCATTGTGCACGTGGGGTGTGGAAAGCCAAGATGTTTGGCTTTTGGCAGTGGGGTGGCTGTCCCATGAGTTTTCAGATGCAGGCTCCTGGAGCAGAGAACTAGATCACCATAACCCAGTGACTCAGGCATTCATCTTGGAGGCCAGATCAACCCTCCAGCCAGAACCAGAAAGAACAGTGGTTTGTTCTGGCTCCTAAGTGTATTCATTAGCCAACAAGCTACTGGCTGATTTTTGGTTAAATAAAAGTTTATATCCATCATTGACAGGAAGTTCTACATTTGTCTCAAAATTCAGTCCTCTCAACACTTTAAAAAATGAATAATTTTTAAGAAATTTTTTTAAATTTTATACTTTTTTAAATTTCAAAAAGAAAATAAAACCAGCTTTGTTTTCAATCATTAATTTCCCATCTGTTTCAGCTCCACTCAAAACATACACATCCTTACATCCAAGAGGGGTGAGGTCTGAACAATCCTCTCCCAAAACCAAAAGCATAATAATAGAATCAATTAGGTTGGAAAAGATCTTTAAGATCCTTAACTATATTTCTCAGGGTCTCTTTTATTTTCTTATGAGGTAGAAGTTTTTTAATTTCTTTTGGCTATGGGATAAATTTTTATACTAAACAACAATCTCAAATAGATAGGCCTATAACAGTCTGGTCACTGTGCAGAGTATCATGGTGGAAAAACTGATGCAATACATCTTCCCAAAGAATTTGAAACAAGTTCATTTGAAAGTCCCCTACTATTCTTGCAGGGTTGTGGTCCAATATAGTGCACTTATAGAAGCATGGCAGAGGAAACAGGTTCCTTTGGTCCTGTGTGAAAAATCTACCCAGAATGTGTGTGTAGTAAGGCTGCTAACAATTTACTCATCATTAGGTCTTTGTATTCCAGTTTAAGATTTTGTATTGACTGATGCCAAATCCTGGAGATAAGATTTCATCTTGCCTTTCATTTTTCACTGTGAATAGCTGATTATCTGATGCTTTACAGGAACATGTCTAGGTCCCTAACCCTGGACAGCTTTTGTGCTCCACTGTCAATTCCTCTGAGCACTATAGCTGCTATGCATGAATGCTGTAATTTTACAGCATGACCTGCAGAGAGGAACAGAGGCAACTGGAACCCATTAGACCATGAACTTCATTTTCTGAGGACCTGCAGCTCCTGTTGAAGATGTGCATGCTGGCAATTTCTGAAAATGGGGGCCCCTCCCCCACCTTTTTTATAAGAAATTTTGACAAAAGCCTCTGGGGTTGGAGTACTGTTTCAGGAAGGCTGATAGTTAATAAACCTTGTCAACTCTGCCTCGTTCTTCTAATCACATTTTACAGTGTGTTTTGGTTTAGTTTTTAATCTCAACGGTTCTCTCCTCTTTCTCTCTCTGCCTGTGTTTTTAGCTTTATTACTGAAAGCCCTTGTTGGGAAATACATACACATGCATCACTTGCAGAAAAGTGAAATGTGCTTCTGACACTTTTCTGACTATTTTTTTTAGTTTACAGTACGTATTTCTTTTTTTCCTGGAAAGCTTTATTATAAAGCATTACCCTGACTTCATAAGTGGAAACCAAAATTTATTTGTTATAGATGCACAAACATTTTCAAAAGCAGATTCTTTCTTCTAGTAAAGAGCTGATGCACCCAACTTTGTCTAAGTGCTGAATCTAAGGATGCAGCCACTATGAGTACTGACAAGCTGTAAGACTGCATTCTGTGTTTTAGAAAGTCTGCTAGCAGCAATCAATATAGCTGCAATCAATTCAATGATGTTAATTATCATTAGATGCAAACCAGGAGTCCATGTTCTCAATCCCTTTCTTTAAACCTGAGAAATCTTCCTTATTTTAATCAAGTTAATGATGTGAGAAAGTAACCTGTGTGTATACATAATTCAGTTGAGATCAGTTTCAACTGGGTTATATTAATAAATGCCATAAATACAACACTTGTAAATAACAGGACTGCACTTACAGGCAGCAATGCACATGCTGCTGTAATAGATTTTGTAATTCAAAAAAATTACAGAGAAATACATGTAAACAACTAATTTAATACAAAGTAGTAATATCAGTGAAAACTAGATGATATCTTGATTGTGTAATGCATTTGTGAATGTGTCATTGTGAGTGCTTGAGCTCCAGGACAGCTCAGTGGAATTCATCGTGATGCCTACACAAAAGGTGTGTTTCTTCATCTATAGCTGCAGCAGATTTTGCTTTACCCATTGGTCAGCCTGTAGCAAGCCAGCCTAAGTAACAACTAATGCAAATGTGTGCAACATTGATGCTACTTTTGGACATCTATAATCAAACCCATGATTTTATATTCAATAGCAAATGAGTTTATCAGTTTAATATAGATGCTGCAAATCTGTACCCTGCCAGGCTCTTTGGTCCTGCCTGAGTGAGTCTAGTGACTGCTCATGAACACCATATTACATGACAAGATGAGCTTTGCTTGCTGCCTTTATTCGAGAGCCATCATGCAGTTGGAATAAGAAGGTCATGTTAAAGTGAAAGGGTCGAGCTAAATGTTCCTGTAAATTACTCTTTCCCTGAACAACAGGCTGAAACCAATAAGAAGTTTCCATAGATGTGTGTTCTTCTGGTGCCTCTGAAAATCAAGCTATTAATCCATCTCTGAAAAAAACAGCTGTTGATCTTCTACTCAGTTGAATAACTAGTTCATACAGATGTTGAGATGTGAAAGACAAATCTCTGAGTGGCAAAGTCAGCACAAGTTGGGTGGAAAATATAGAGAGAACCAAGGGCAATTGTGGAAAAGCTGTGGAGTTTGCTAGAGCATGAAGCAAAAAAATGGTCTATCTTTTCATGTTCACTGTTGAATGTACACACAGACATTAAAAGATCTGATGGCTGCAAGCTGGTCTAACCTTTTATCTACGAGAAGTGATCTAATAACTCACTCCAGGCTGTAGCAGTTATGAGTTACCACTTTTCTCACTCACAAAGATGAATGCAAGTGTCTCCACAGCTCTCAGCCATCATGCCTACTGCAATTCTCTCTGTCTGTGAATAAATAAGCTATGTTATTAAATTAATAACAAATTTGGGTTCACTTAAGTTACAGCAGGGGATGTAGTTTTCTTTTTCTCTCCTTATTAGTAAATGAGAATTTGTAGCTGCATGAGTGTTAATCACAAGGCACTAAGTGCCTGCTCACATTCTCTCTGTGTGCTGATGCAAATGACCTGATAGGGAGCTATATATTTTAGATTATAACTTTTTTTGAGAAAAGTAAAAGCCTATATTTCATACAGGAAGGCAAACTAAATCTCAATTGCTCTTCTGAAGTAAATAGGCAGCAGAAGCTTTTCCCTGTAAAAAAAATGGTTAAACCATAAAATACATTTTTAGTACAGTACAAGTAAACTCCACAAAAGTGGTCATGACAGCATTTAATAACTGATTTGATGTGTAACATTTGCACATTAGCACAATCTGAGTTTGCTTGGGATCATTAATAACTGTGTTATTAGATGTTGCTAATAACCAGTCTTACATGCATTATTTGGTAATATATGCCTTCTGTGTACCTCATATGCAGCTAAGCATAAACCCAAGACTGAGTGGAAAACAGATCACCAAATTCTATCAATACTTCACACTTCACAGATCGAATTTCAATGCTGTAATAATTCTGATATATACTGTAATTAGGAAAGACAGTCTGTATTTAAAACAAATATCTTTTCCTGAAGTTCGAAATAAAGCATTATCTTCCAAATATATGGCTGATGATGTAGTCCTTTTCCCCCACATCAGCACATCCCCACTGTCACCCTCAACCCAAAATACTTCACTAAAGAAGTGAAAATGAACTGGTTTGAGTTTTAGCCAAAAGGTCTGTGCTCTCAAACACTTCTCTTCATTGGGCATGTTCTTCTTGCATAGAAATTAATTCAGCTGCAAGTCTAGCTCTCAGTCAAAGAGACAAAATGAGGTAACACAACTAAACATCTCTTTGCAGGGAGGGCAAGGGAAGCTGGCAATGGAGAGCTTGGGTCAATGAGAGGCTGGATGAAGCTGGGGGAACATCTCTGAGAGCTCAGGTAACTTCCATAACTGCTCCTTACAGCTGCAGTCCAGCCAGCTCCTCTCCTCAGCTCCATCCCCCAGCTGCTTCTGTATGGCAGGAAAAAGTCCCTCTTGCCATAAGGGAGGACTTTTCTGAGCTGCCATGGTTTAACTCCAGCCAAAACCTAAGCATCACACAACCCCTTGTTCACTACCCCCCAGCAGAATGGGGGGAGAGAATTGGAAGGGTAAGAATGAGAAAACCCATGGGTTGAGATATGAAAAATATAGTAATTGGAATAATAATAATAATAATATAATAATATAATAATAATAATAATAGTGATAGTGATAGTAATAATAATAAAATAATGAAAAGGAAAATGAAAAAGAGAGGCAATAAAACCCAAGAAGGGCAAGTGATGAAAATGAGAACTATTGCTCACAACTGACTGATCGATGCTCAGTGAGTCCCAGCCAACCTTCCCCCTAGTTTCATTGCTAAACATGACATGATATATCCAACATCCCTTTAATCAGCTGGGGCCAGCTTTTCTGGCTGTGTCCCTTTCCAGCTTCTTGTGCACCCCCAATCTCCTTGCTGGGGTGAGACACAGGAAAGCCTTGGCCCTGTAAGCACTGCTGAGCAATAACTAAAACATCCCTGTGGTATCAATACCGTGTTCAGACAGACTCCAAAACACAGCCCCAAATCAGCCACTGTGAAGAAAACCAGTATAGTGTGCACACCTGGGAAAGGAGAGGCTCCTTTTGAGGAATCTTGTTTTACTCCTGCCTGTTTGAGGAGGAAGCTCTCTTTTGCACACTACTTATACTGGATGAAGCCTGGCTGATTCATCTCTGCATTTTCTCCCCAAGGCCACGTTACTGCACAGTTCTCCCACAGGGTTTAGTTGCACAGCTTGTTCCAGTTTCAGAGAGATGACTGATTCTGCTGAAGGTAGCGGTGCATAAAATTGGAGTGCCAGGAGGACCAGTAACATCTCTAGGATGAGAATGGACTTTAAAAGTGTAATCAGAATGATTCTTGCACTCAGCAGACAACTTTCTGCAATACCTCTACTCAACTTTTTACAAGTATCAGGCCATGAAGCTTGAAATGGTCTAGTAGAAAAGACTATAATTAGAGTTTTAGCTGCTTAAGCACTAATATTACAACAGGTATGGGAAATAAACTTAAATGTCCACAGAGTTTACATATTTATAGACTAAAGCTGCAAAATATCATCTGTGTTTAATGCATATGCTTTTAAGCTGTCCCCATTCAATCCAGTGGCAAAACTTTGTCAGTGATATAGAATCAGGGCCTGTGTTTTAATACAGGTGCAGCAGCTAGCATGACTTAAGGATTGTTAAAATTGGCATGTAGGAGCTTTAGGGTAGCTTGTCAAGAGAAGAGAGCTCATGGCATTTCAAGTGTGCTGTACTCCTGTGCATGTTGAGCCAGCTCAAGATTCTTCAAATGTGCAGGGAAGATGAGTTTTGATGCTGTGATATGTGGAGAAACTGGGGTGGAAGTTGGGGTTAGGCTGCTGCTTCCATGAGAAAGGAAGGTGGGAGAATGGCCATAGCTTGGAGAGCTGGACCAGGAGTGACACCTGTTGCTCCCACCCTGGGTGAGAGAAGAATGGTTTCTGGGAGGAGCTGCCCCATGCCCTCCAAGATCCTCAGCTGTCACAGCAGGCAAGCCTATTTTTTAGTGCAGCAATGACCAGTCCCACCAAGGATGTTTGGCTGCTCTGGGCAGTTGCCTGTTCAGCCCACTCCACAAGCTGACTCTGTCTGCCTGGATTCTGTTGAGACTGCCTTCTTTCCCATAACATAATTTATTTAATGCTTTGGGGATTTGGTTCTCTTTTTTTTTTCCAGAAGCTCTTTGGTGCACAGCTGCAGTTACACTACTCCATGTGTCAAACTTTCCAAACAAGCAGGGAGAGGTTACACAAAGAGCAACCCCACGGAAGAAATGCCTTCCTTAATTAGAAACCCAGCAACAAAGTGGAGCCTGCTTTCCCATGGTGTCAGATCTCATGGTCAGGTTCCTCAGCATCTGATAAGGTGCCACTTGAAGATGTCTCTTCAATGTAAGGAGCCTTTTTTTCTGTCAAGTGTTTCTGCCTTATTGAATTCTTGTGATGAACAAAAGGTGAAGGTATCTTGCAACTTTCCCCTCTGTGGGGATGCTAATAGGATCGTTCTTCTCCCAGCCACCTGTTTTCATGTAACTGGTGGGAGCTTAATATCTTTGACTGCAGTTTTGACTTGATTTGACAGCCCAGTGGTTTCAGAAAGTACAGTGCAGGGGGACGCAGAGCACACATTCAGGTGAATGCACAACCTCTGCTGCCACGGGGAACCAAGCAAAGCCACACTCTTACAGTAACAGCACTACTACATACCAGGAGAAAAGTATAAAAGCTCATAAAAAGCACAGTGAAACAAACATGCAGAACACCATGCAACACCAACAAAACCTTTCTCCTCTTCTTACAGAACTGCTCAGGGTTGGACTAGCACTACACTTTTTTAATCCAGGAAAAATTTTAGGGCTCATGAAATAGTTTTAATTGGCATGTTTTCACTCTTTTTCCAATTTTGATCTTTATGGAATGCTTATTTTCTTCTTCTTTTTTTTTTTTTTTTTTTTTTTAAGGGGAATGTGAAGACTGAATTAACAGCATGTTAACCAGTTCAAACTCAGTTTTGAAATTCTCTAAACACCAAGGATTTTTTCAGCAGCCAAAATCTGAAGGGGAGAGAATTTTTCCATTTGAAGAATTGTAAAAATTTGTATTTTTTATTATAAAGCAAAATATTTGGAAGAAAATGAGAGCATTTTCACAAATATATAAAATAACTCCTTCTCAATTCTGACTTTAATATTGGTTTGAATGAGTGTGGAGAGTAAACCCAGGAGGTTTTTAAATGGCCTCAAATGCAATGTAGGAATTTTTAGAATGTATCAGCCAAGCTGGGGTGCAGAGTGTAGTACGGTGCTGTTCAGAGACCAGGAGTTTGCAGGACTGAAATGCAGGACATCCTGAGTGGGTGGCATGGAAGAGGCCAAGGCTGAGTTCCATGATGTGCCTTTCCAATTTGAAAGCACAAAGAGCCTTTGCATGCTTTGTTGTGTTCTCAGCACTGGGTACACAAGGCTCCAGCTCACCAGGGCTGCAGGTTTGGTAGTGGGCTGTGCTGCTGTACCATTGCTTCAAACATACAAACCACAGCTAGCTGCATGACCACACTGGAAGCTGCACAGTTAATGGAGGAAATGCTTAGCTGTGCTCTCCTCTTTGGCCAGATACTGTATTTTATCTTTCAGTGCACTGTGCTGTGCTAGCAACAGCCTTTCTAATAAGTTAATTTGGCTGTGAGTGGTTTTCACGCAAACTTGTGCAGTTTGGCTAATATCTCCATGAGCAGGTCTCTGATTAATCTTGTCAAATATATCCTAACATCAATGCATACCAAGTTCTTATAAACTACTGACGTATGTTTGTCGGCAGAATTGAGTATTTTCTGTGCATATAGGCATAATTTGGATCTCATTGAGGTCATATTCACATTTCACAATAGGAATATTAAAAAAAATGCATGTAAAGATGAAAACTGCAATTGGATACCTTTTATAAGAAAGAAAAAATAGCTGAATTATATTGTGACCTTCAGTATCTAAACTGCAGATTAAGTAAATTTCCCAGCATATGAATGAAATCATCTCTACTAAAAACAGGAATGCACTTCTTCAAAATGTAAACTCCACTGCTGGTCTGCAGGGGCAGAGCATAAAACAAGGGAGAGGAAGTAATTATGTGAATAGAATCAAAAAATCACCAAGACTGCAAAAACCTTTGCCCAAACACCACCATGTCAATTAACCATAGCACTTAGTGGCACATTCAGTTGAATAGTTCCCTTTTTTAATCAAAAATGTCATACACTGAGCTGGAATACAGTGGAAATTCCTGAGCAGTTTGTGGTCAACATTATGTTTTTCTGGACAAAGCTCATGCCTTGAACATTGGTTCTCCCTCACAGAAAGAGCAGGGCTGGCTGCAGATCGCCAAGCCCATCCAGCTCATTTTCACTCTAAGTCAGATGACAACAGTGCTAGGTAGGGTCAGCCACTGCCTTGTCTACCTAAGCCTTGCAAACCTTTACAGGCGTAGATTCAACAGCCTTTACTGCTATCCTGTTCCTCTCCTCTAGTTTCTTAATGTAAAACATCTTTTTCTTATATTATCCTAATTCAATCCTCCCATCCACAGTCTGTTACTGCCACCTCTTGTTATACCATCTACTGACTGAAAGAATTTTGGGTCAGGCATCTTTGTACCTTCTCTTTGAATACATGTAGGCTCCTATAAATTGCTCCTTACCCTCTTCTTCACCAGACTTTGCACCAGTTCATTCCACCTTTCCTTGCACTGCAGGTGTCCATGGCTTGCACTCTTCAAGGCAGATCTCTGCAGGACCATCTCCAGTTTCTCCCCCCCGCTTCAAGCTAGGAGGCCTAGGACTGGATGCAGCATGCCAGGGCAACCTCAGTAATGCTGAGCAGAGGGGAATGAGAGCTTTCCTCAGCCTGGTAGCCACTGTCCTCCAACAACAGCCCAGTGTCTCATTCGCAGGGATGGTAATTCATTGGCTCATCCTCCACTAGACATCCACTCTAACCCTTGAGTTGTTATCTTTGTCCCAGTTCTCTGCTACTAACTTCTTTCTTGGTCTTCCTCCAGTCATCAATTCTGTTTGAGTGGGCTCCTCATCCCTGCTGCTCAGTGTCTCTTTAAGTCTGAAATGAGAGCTCTGGGTAATATCCAGCAGACAGTCTCACACTATATGTTGGCACGGCACTCAGTACAGTGGGGTACCTTAAGTTTTCTTATAAATCGGTAAGATTTTACCTTCTATTTCACATATACGTTAAATAAATTTAATTCATCTCACCAACAAGAATCATACTGTGAAGGAAGAGAATGGAAAGAGAGTGAGGAATATAGCAGATTCTTGTCCCATTTCGAATAGACTTAAATCTGTGTAAATGTCCAAACATTCAGAAATTGTGGAGTCTGCTTCACTGACCTAGGAGACAACTGACCACAGTCTAAATTTACATTAGTAAAATATTGTCTGGGTTTGTTTCTGAGCACTGAACAGCAATGATCTTTAGGATATGAACATTAGGATACCACTTTGTATGCTTTAGCCCCACATCATTTCTCCTCAAACAATTCCCAGCCAAGTTTTGGGAATCAGAATTTACCAGAAATTATTCGTAGCAGGTGATCTGTGGTCACTACACCCTAGAGGTGGAGAAAACTTAGTAGCATAAATCTGTGATGCCAAGTGCCAAGCACATTCAGTGCCTAGGCACAATCCCAGGCATGTTTGATTTACTAGTACAGCCATACGTGCCTGCCCTGGATGATTGAACCAAAATTCCATATTCATGCAGCCACACTAACTGAGAAATAAATAATTTTTCTTTCATGACTGAAAAAAATAAGGCCCGTGTTACTTGGAATGAAGCACTGATCGATAAAGTTATGCTAAGATAATAAAACCTGGTTAAGATGTAGCAGAAATCATACCACTTTCCATAACAGTCTTTACTCCTATTGGCATAATAGTAAAAAAGGACTCTTGTGATTTAGACATAAGCAAATGTGCTGCTCTTTGCAGAACATATTTTTATGTCAGTTCATCTCTTTCACCAGCCTTTCCTCCTAAAAAAAAAAAAAAAAAAAAA
>VZTN01003149.1:357440-372270 GCA_013400515.1 Erpornis zantholeuca | reverse complement strand
GAGAAAAAAAAGAAAAAAAACCAAAAAACAAAGAACTTGTCTGGAAAATTTGGAGCTATTTATGGTCTTTGAGCTCTGAGCATCTCTCCATTTCACTCATTCTGTGGTTCCCTCCATCCTGCTTCCCCCTTCACTACATCTGTCCATAGCTCTACTGCCAAGGGCAGACAGCCTCTGAACTCTCTCTTCTTTTTTCTTGTCTGTGCCAACCATGGCTCCCTCGCTGCTTCCACAATGGCATATTTTGAGAGGCTGTGAAGGGGGTTGCTCCATCCTCCCTGAAGTCTGATCATCCAAATTGGAAAGGGACCAACTGTGCATCAAGTGTCACTGTAACTGTGCTGGGGTTGCACAACTCAGACTCCTGCTGCTATAGTGACAGCAATGAGCTTTTTAGGCTCCATTATAGATTTCTGTGAGCATATACAGACAGCTCCCAAACTAATTCACCTTGCTGAATTTTCATCTATCTTTTCTTCCCCTTTTTTTTAACACTTTCTTTCTTTCGAAGCATTTTTACAAAAATACATAATTATATGAATGACATATTGATATTTTCTAAGGGTTTATGGCTCAGGCAAAACCTCTACAGTCACTGTTTCTTGTCGTGATATGGTCATAAGAAACAGCTCAGTTCCTGAAAGGTGAAGAGGTATGGTGGTCTTATCATCCAAGAAGGAATCACAGAGGCAGGTGCACAGATGGAGGGAAACACCACAAGAACACAATCTAGTGACAGCAGTCCAAGAAAAAAAAAATCTACAGAATTTATTCTGTCTGTGGTGTGGCCTAAGAGGAACTGAGAACTCTCACCTCCAGAGTGATTTTCTTCATCACTGGTGATGAAGAGTGAACAGAGTACTGAACAGTTTTTGAAAATCAAGGAGAATGAATTTCAGTTAGCTCTTTCTATCATATGCTTAAGCCAAATTAATACATTACATGGAAATTCAGTTACACTTTGCACTGAACAGCTACAATTCCCTCTGCTCCATTCCATTTTCCCACTGTAATGAGTCAGTGTAGCCCCTGACTAAAACATAGTGCAGGAGATGTAGTAAGGCAGAGACCAACACATTCAAAAGAATAGGAGCACGTGATTTAGAATTACAATTTGCACTAACCTGTCACAACTCAGAGGAGAGTAGTTAAGCTGTCACTCCATGAAAAAGCCTTGTTCCTTGACACATTTAAATGGATGAAAACTCGCAGAGTTCCCCACATCCTCTTTTAGCCTCTATTTTGGCTTTTCATTATGATTCAGGATGGAAATGGTATCCAAGCATTGGAATGACATGTGGGAAGGGCTCATATACTCCTACAAGCCTCCCTACTGCTTGGGGTTATCCTACATGGTGTAGAGCAACTGCTGCTTGGGCAATGAGTAACCCTCAGTCCTAATAACCAAATCACTTAAGTGATTTTCTAAAAGTGATAATTCAGTGGTTCCAGTTAAGAACTTTCTGTTACTTTATATTTGCTCTCAAAGCTTTAAGAGAAAATTAATGATGAGTTCTTCAGATGCATTATCTTTAGTGAAGGCATGTGGCATGTGTTAGTACCATTCAGGACTCTTGTCACATTCCAACTTGCTTCAGCAGGTATTGTCAGAGCTGTGCAAATGTTAGGAGACAGCTCATCGAGCCAAGAATTTACTTCTAAAACTTCGTATTTTTCTTCTTCTTTCTGGTTTATCATTTTTGAAAGAGCAATATTTGCTCTTCCATCATACAAAGTTCCTTTTTTGTTTCTTTTTTTTTAGTTTCAGGAAGCTTCTTCCTGGATTTTGATGAGATCAAACTTTCTCCAGAGCTTTAAATTGGTTTTCACGGTAGTATCTTATTCAGTAATATGCAAATGCACAAATTCAGTTTTGTTTTCACTGTGATTGTATGTGCATGTATAAAATTCTATTTTTCAAGCATCTCTCTCATAATCTAGACACACCAGTTACTGCAGTTTATCTGAAAGACTGATTAACTAGCCTCTCTAGTATACTTCAAGTATTAAAAACTAAGTAACAATCAATCAAAAAATATTAGAGGAAGTTACTTCATTTTAGTCCAAAGAAAACCAGTCCCATCCATGTTGAGAAATAACATGTTTACTATTGTGTTTCAAGCACAAAGAAGTGACTTTTTTGTTTGTTTGTTTGTTTGTTTGTTTGTTTTCACTGGATCCACAAAAACACTGTTGTAAGTCACCAACTCATAGTACAGGACCCAGAATGACATTGATGAAGTTAATGGGTTTTCAGTAGACCCTCAAACATTACTCTGTGGAGTTCACTAGATGAATTACTAAAATTGTATGACGTTTTTGAACTGAAAATGACATGTATTTAGATGAAGTGAAATAATTTTAAATAGTAAATTATGTATCAATATGTGTTAGTACCAAAATGGAAACAGGAGATAAAAATCCTAGTGATAATACCCTGTAGGAGACACTTTTATATTCTGATCTGGCCAACATTAACTTTGGCTTTTTGAGAATTCCATGATGTCTTTATTTATGAAGGTTCTTTCTGAGAGTGGGGGCTAGTTTGCATATGGGCCATAGATATGACTGATAATGTCATAGCTGGTATGAAGTCATGGTGATGATTAGCTGATATAAATTTTGGCTATATTTTATCCTCTGGAAATTATCTTTGGAGGTTCCTGAGAAAGGTACCAGTGGGAAAGCCTTAAGTATATGAAGCAAATAAAGTATATGAAGCATATAAAGCAAAAGTACACTGTAAGTGGTGTGATGTAGGAGACAAGACATAGGAAAAAAACACAGTAAGAAATGCTGGCAATGTTGCATCCAGCATTGTTAGCAGTTACAGGAACTGAAAGGCAGGAATTAATTAGGTATTGAGTTCTTCCAATTTCTGTTAAGAAAAAAACATCGATTTTTGCTCTGTTTCTTACTGACAGTAACTTTATAGAGAAGATAACAAAGGGCTGCTACACTTGCCATCTTTCTGCTCCTGCTCTCAAAAGTGGGTTTTCCTGAATAAATCTGGGATATATTTCCCTACATCATTGCCAAAGCTTTGCTATTTGACCACCTTGGGGTGAGGTGGAGCAGGAACCTCACGCCCTGTGTCTGGGCAAGTAAAGAAGGGAAGAGGCAGATGTTGCAGAGCAGCTGAGCATCAGTGACAGAGCTTGCTGGAATGGAAAATTAAGCACTGGTCTGGGAACAAGCTATAATTTTAAGAGCCTGTTCTAGCGAGTCCAAGTTGCTGCCTCTAGCATAGATCTGCACACAGCAGGCACAACACACATTCTGTATTTTTCCTAGGATGGATGTGCGGTTTTGAAATTAAGATATTAAAATCTTGCACCGTGCCTGCAGTGAATAAGGAAAGTGTGCTTTTGCACTGAACTAGCTGTGCCACATAAAATCTCACAATGGGCAATGGAAAAGAGTGGGAATTTAAGTCCATATTTCATCACTGTTATCCACATGCTGTGGGGAGAAAACTGTTTAGTGCTGGGTTACTGCTTATATCCCTGGTAAAAGTTGGGAGAGCTTAAAAAAGGGAGGGGAAAAGGTGTAGAGGGATTAATATAACACATTGTTCTTGAGATTAAATCAACTGTGAACTTTCTAATATTTTCAAAAGCAAAGTTGACCCTATCTTTCTAAAAACATGGAGTAATGAGGTTTGAATCTAGATCTGCTGTAAAGACTTTGTTTCCACGTTCAAAATCTGTCATTCTACTCTTATGCAACATAATTAGTTGCTTCATTTTTCGTTTCTTTTTCTTGAGACCTACATTCACCCAAAGAAATTATCTTAGTGTCATATAAGATATGTATCTCAAGATGGGCTAGATTCTGATGCTCAGCTTTGTGCCGCTAAGAGTTTATATGCACTTAGTTCACTGAGAAACCCAAAAAAAAATCCCTTTATGTAATAATAAGAGATTAGAATCCAGTCCAAGGTGAACCCCTCATCCTTCCTCACATAAAAGCCACCAACACTTGCAGTATGTCCCAGCAAAACTCATATGAAACATAATTCTCAAGTCCAGTTCATTGGCTAGATAATTAAGAGACTGAAAACAGAGTTTATATAGATACAAGGACACCAGGGACCAGCTCAGTTCCCAGTATTTTTATCAACAAGTTTCAATATGTGGGCCTTAATGACTGAATCACTGTGTTATAGGACAGGCATCAAGATGTTAAAATATTGCTGTACCATACTTAATTTGCAATGCTTTTCCTTTTCTGTCAGCACAGTTAGGATGACATCGTGCAGTGATTTAGAAAGGAACAAAATGTTTTCAGGCCTTTTCCCATAGGTCTCTTATGTAAGGAATAATGAAAGTTCACTCATAATATTTTACATATAAATACAGCTAATTCATATTGTGTAGAAAGATTTGTAAAGGGCTCTGTTTCTTGGATTTCTTCTACTTTTACAAAGGAAAACATATCTATAATTAAGCTTATACCATAAAGGATTTTCTTATTGAATTTTCCTTTTGACATTATTGATTTCTGTATTGACTCTAGGAAATGGAAACCAGTAAGTAGAGTCTGACATAAAAGAAATATTTGGGCTCTGCAGTAATGCCATTTACTACAGTAAGAGCTAAACTAGAATGCGAATTGCCACCAGCTTCTTCTGCATATGCAAATGCATTTTTTTCCTCAGGGTCATAGTTGTATCCTCTTTGAGGAGGGTAAATAAACACAGCCACTGATTCATCTGTCGCTACAATGGGGGAGGGTGGAAGGGAATTTGTACATAATTAGGATACCTGGCCTGGAATTTTGGCCTAGAAAACATTAGCGTATAACGTGTTGGAAAACTAAAGCCTCCCTCTGCTCTTTCACATGGAATAAACATGAGAATAACCTGCAGGTGAGTGGATGCCTGTGCCAGCCTGGAATAAGCATTGGCTTGGCTCCTGTTGCTGTGATTCACTGCTCTGGATGACCAGTGATACTGATGTTGCTGTTCATCTGTGTTGAGCAGCAGTACTACTCTGTGTCAGATGCACTATAGGTCATAAAATTGCAAAGTGATGGTGGTGATGTTCCAAGTGAATTTTTACCTACTGTATAATTTCATAAAACAATAAACACAAATCTCCTGCACTCATCCTGCAGCGTAGTTAATTTGCAGAGCACCAGGTGAAAAATCACTGCAAGTTGCTCACCTAATAATAATAACGGTCAGCCAGAATTGCTAATAAATCAGGCTTAGACACTCTGAGACAGTCTATCTAGATTATTTATTTTTTCATTACAGGGCTTGATTTCGCAATTTATTATTCCTTTTATTATTTACATTCTACTGGTGCCCATGTTTTGCTCTCTTATGGCCCAAATTAGGCAGAAGATGCACATCCCTGCCCCAGGGATCCCACACCAGCTGTCACGACCCAGTCCATGCTTTGTTCTGTGGTAAATCCTGCACAGGGATGGCAGCTCCAGCCATCCTCCCCCAGCTTGATCCTGCGAGCACATGGCACAGGGACCACACACAGCAGTATAAGTCTGGAGGAGCAGGTACAAATGCTGTGCTGCACCTGGAGGCAGTGAGGCTGCCCCTGGTGGGGCAGGAGTTTGGCTCCCAAAGACACTTCTCTAAAAGGCATCTCATGGCAGTGTAGCAGTGGCTGGGTTTGGGTAGGTATTTTTTAGCTGAGAAAATCATGGCAAGATGTGGAGAGAAATGCCAGTCATTTCTGTATCTCTGAATTTGTAATGTGCAGAATAAAACGTTAACATGTAACATTTCACTGTTGAAAAAGATGAAAAGAGGCTATTTTCAAATTCCCCAAATGACATGAGTTCTGCAATTAGAAGTAAAGGAACTTCAAAGTCTCCCAAAAATGCTACAATAAGTGTCGTAATGCCTCCAGGGGAGAAAAGCAATAAAGCTGTCATGAGACGCGGATCTTGCTTTGCCTTCCATTTTGTTTCTGGGCTGAGCAGCATCTGCACAGCAAAGTGCACGTACAGTCATGGCTCCCCTCAGTCTTGGGTGTCGCAGAGATCTTCCCTCTCTCTTCTTTTCTTATTAGAAAGAAAATAGGCGTTGCTGCTTTCACTAACAGCATGAGGTCTAGAAACAAAGCTGGGACAGACTGTGGAGGGAGCAATCTATGAAATGTCTTTGGAGACTCACTCCCCCAACCTTTATCTGACAGTACTCAAAATCGCTATTTTCCAAATGCACCTAAGCTTTTATTTTTCTAGGCTTTTTGTGCAGATAGAGTAAATGGAAATAATTGAGTTGTGAGGAAAGGTTTTTGTTTGGGTGCACCAAGAGGCTTGTAATAAGAACATTAGCACACTTATTAAAATGTCTTATTTGTTCATGCCCTGGGATTTAGACAGGGGTATTGCATTTTCTTTTTTTTTTTTTTTAAGAAATCTAAATAAAAAGCTAATAGCCAATTTCTGAGTATGGCTGACTAGATGAGAATGTGCAAACCTTAATATATTCTCATTAGAGAAATTTTATAGTGCTCCGGTCAACAAGGAGGACATTTGTCCATAGATAACACTCAGTTTAAAAGCAGGACCAGCTCCAGAAGCCAACATTGCTGTTCCCTGCTGCACTGTCAGAAGTTTCTGCTGATAAACCTGCTGGTCCTGGTGAACCACTGGAGCCAAGAGGCAGCATATGAGCTGCCATGTCCTACCCACTTTCCTACCGGTGTTGGGGCTGTGACCAGTGGTTCCCCAGCTGGTTGTTGTGGCCTTCACCAGAACCATCTGGAGCCTGCCCTGAACCCATTCCCAGAGCGATGGAAGACTCAAGGACTCTCTCAGGGTCTTCCTCTCATCCTCATGTCACACCACTGTGTCCAGTGGAGTCCTGCCTTAGGATGCCACCCATGTGCAGGTATACCACTGAGCAACCATATTGCAGTGTTCTCATTTGGAGCCTACATCCCAACTGCTTTCTCCAGCCTTTCTCTTTGTGGATTAATTGTGTGACTGGAATGTCTCCACAGCCACTGCATGAGAAAAAACAAGTTGAAGCTCAGTGCCAGCCTGGCTCGTAGGTAAGCGGAGGGCCTGACTGCTTATTAATGGGTTTCCACAAGGACTCAGCGTGTAATGCTCAGCTCCAGGGGACCATGGCACTGCGACCTGGATGATACATTGCAGTTTTGCACCAGGCAGGAGGCAATAATTGGCTGCACCCTCCCTGTGAGCAAGACAGCTGCAAAGATCCACACCTTGAAGTCGTAGCAGCTTTTCCACAGTTAGCAGAGATTATGTAAACCCTGAGCCAAAGCCCCCAACATCTATTTCATTTTGAACAGAAGGCTGAAATCCGAATGGTGAAATGTTCCAGACTCAGCAACCATAAATACAGGGATGGCACAAACAGTAAAATTAATAGCAGGATCTTGTTAGAGTGCTGCTCCCCTGTAAAATAACAAGACCAACAGAAAAAGTTCCTCATATCTGCATACACATTCCTAATTAAACAGCCTAGAACAGAAAGAAGAAAGGCACTCTGGATTGCCCCAGCCATTGAAAGGTATTTTGGCATCAAACCTCCTCACTCCAGCTGGGCAGCTGCTGGGGGCTTTGAGATGCTCTCCTTGGTGGAGGGAGTGGGGCAGATGGCCTCAGTGTCTGAGGCGTGCATGTCCCCTTGGGGGTCCCCCTTCTCTCCTGACGAGTGTTCCATGCAGAAACCCCTCTGCCTGCCTCTGCCATGTTACTTAAGTGTCTGTTAAGCTTTCGAATAGTTTCTGTATAAACTAGAAGCTCACAGTTTTGTGTGCAAGTAATTACACAATGGCTTTGTGCTTTGCATAGCCTCTAAGCACGTCTATAATTAAAATAAATCAGTAGATATATTTACTGTAAATGTTGAAAATCTGCAAAGTAAAAATAAAATACTGGCAAACTTAGTGTACTACATAAATTTGAAAATATGCTCCTTCATGTCAAAGTATAAATAAAAGCATCTATGCAAAGTGCAAAGACTATTGGAAATTCTGAGCAATGATGTTCTGATATAGCTGAACAGCATTTTAAATTATATTATTTACAGGATGTGTTTCCCCTAGCATCAAAAAAAGAAATGTAAACCCATCAAGGAAATCATAAATATTGTGGATTTGCATCTAGTAAATCATGACAGAGTTGAAATACTGTAACAGTTTCTCACAATGCATGATTTACTTTGCTGGGGAGAAAATAGTATTTGCCAAGTTGTTTATCGTAGGCAGCTGTTTTGGAAAGTCACAGAGAGAACAAAGGTTATGTTACCTTTCATTTGCTCTGGAGTTTGAGGAGAAATTTGTTCCAAATATCCTCCCTTCTGTCTAATCTGTCTATATTCAGTATTGGACTATAAAAACAAAAAAGAAAGAAGGAAAACTTTAGAGAAGTTCTGCAAACTGCAGGGTGAAGCATTTCCCTGAGATAATCACAGATATCTGCATAAAACCCTCTCAGAGGTTTATTACACTTTTGTACAATGATTGTGATGCCTCTGTGCATTTCTGTGTAGCACTTCATTTGATATGTCTTAAGTTCCTCAGCTGTTATTATTTGGCAGGCTTCATTTATTTCAGTGGAGCTAAGCCAGTTTACATCACACAAGGATCTGGGATGTGGTTTTCAGAGTTGTTTAAGACTCCATAGCCTTTTTCCATGAGGTTAGTAGAAGCAGACCACTTCCCTAAGGATGGAACATTATGTACTTCTGTTGGCAAATCATCACATAAGTATTTAAGTAACTGTTGACATAAAACACTAAAAAAAAAAAATACCAAACAAGACCACAAGTAAAGAGATATAAGGACACAGAAAAACACCAGATTGAAAAAAAATTGTATATATAAAATATATAAAAGGTGGGCATACAGACACATGGGCAAAACCTCCATCTTCCAAACTGACAGAGAAGAATGACCTTATTCTATGATACTAGAAGTATGATGTACATTGGGAGGTAAACAGAATATGTTCCAGGTGTACAGAATATGTGTCCTTCCCTCTCCCACCTTCTGCTATCAGGGAGCTAATTTCTGTCATTTGATACATGGAGTTTTATGGTAGCTCTTTTTCCTTATTTCTATTGCAAGGTTGTGAAAGCTAGCAAGGAAAAAAAAAAGTGCTGATGATGATAACTCATTAAAAAAAAAAAGGAAGCATATTAACATTTCAAACATGTTAAATGAAAAGAAAACAAAGCCACAAAGACCTCTGGGTAAATCCACAGCTGGTGTTAAGCAGCAGAGTGTCACTGAGGTGCACAACATCTTCTTCTAGTTCAAAGAGAAATTAATTCAGTGAGGCTCTGTAGTTTTATGTCATGTAGGTCAGACTGGATGAGCACTGTGGTACCCTGTGGTTTTATATATAGACTGAAGAAAGTGGCCAAGCTCATCTCCTTTCTTTAAGTAGCATCATTTATTCCCACTTCTGAAACACAATCCAGGGCTAAATGGACCATTGATCTGACCCAGTCAGATATTCCTTATGTTTTTATAATCTTATCTATAAATCTTCACCAACTGATACAGGAAAAGTTCAAGCCTATGCTTATGAAATATTTATCAAAATGTCTACCTAGGCTGTATCCTTCCTCTTGCATTCCACTTCTTCCTTTGCCTATATTTATTTGTTCTGCTCTTCAGTTAAGTTAAAAGTTCCCCAAGGAAGGGTGTATCTTCTGTGGGCTTCCGCCAGCATGACTAATACACTTTCAAGCAATAAAACAGAGTATTGCATTCTCCAGGGCCACCTATTTTATTTCCCATACTGCAGAAGTCCCTAATTTTGAGTAAAAGAAACCACTAGGAAAAGAAGTATGTGTCAGAAGAAGTAAACACAGGCAGCATAACCATCACAGTTGTGCTAGGGGGTGGTTTGGCAGATTGTTGACTGCAGCTTCAACAGGTCAGGGTCTTAAAACTCACTTTCCTCTCTTGGAGACAAATTCAGAAGGTGCCTGTCTCTAGCTGATGAAAAACATGATCATTAACAGGTTTTGTCTATATGAAAGTCAATATGGCTTTGAAATGATCCAAGCCTACTTGGCAGACAGTCTATGTGCGATAGCCAGCTGGAGAAAACTCCAGCCTAGATCACTGACAGAAAACACCCAAAACACTGCAAGCAGATCTCTGACAATGGCATTACCAGCACTCATATGCCATTAATAGAGGCTTAGAGATGTGTAAAATAGTGAAGAAATGGAGCAGCTAGTTAACAAGGCACAAGTTATATTTAGTGACCTGTGTAAGCCCTAGATTTTCTGGACTGGAAAGAAAAAGTAAAATCATTTCAAAATAGGAACCCTCTTATAGACCTTTTTCTGCAGATATCTCAGAACTTGTCTTGCTTATGTAGGCAACGCTCTGTCAGCAGCGTGTTGCTGTTATGACTTGCAGTGCTGGAGCAAGGCTGAGCTGGAGCTTCCCCTGAGACCCTTCCCAGCAGGGCATTGAGTAATCTCAGAGCAACAACTCACAGAGGCAGCAGCTCTCATGAGTGGGAGATACAAATGTGCCCAAGAACTGGACTGTCAAAGAACTGGTAAAGAGAGCACTGACTGTTGAGCGACCTGTGGGTGACATTTTTATTGCTGCTCCTGTTCCAGTCTTGCTATCTCTGGGACATAACCCATCCACAAGCACAGTCACTCCCTGCACATCTGTGCCATACAGGCAATACAACAGCAACAATTCACCAGTCTTTTGCTCAGGTATGACTTACAGGACTCTAGCAATTATCTCAAATTAGAGTTTGGGGTTGGGACCTCCCTTGTTAAGCATGCTGATTTACAGAAGCTGAAGAGTTTCTACAGACAGGTTCTGCAGGGATGGTGTCCCAGTTTTCCACCTGCCTCTCACGACATGTTACAAGCCTGGAAGAGCAATAAACAGAAGGCTTCACATCACAGAAGGACAAGCATTTGCTAATAAGTTTTGGGCTGAGAAAGCAGTGAGCGAAGGGGTGCAGCTGGCACACCAATACATATCTGATGCAGCAGGAGGGCAGGAGCCTCTAGTAGAAAGAGTTTGGAAAATAACCCTTCAAAGCACTCCAGCTCAGTTTGCAGAAGTTCATACGTCAGAATCCCAAACACCATCTGCTTTCTGCTGTGCCTAGTATTTGCTGAACCAAGTCATCTATTTGTGGTAGAGTTCTGGGAGCCACAATTTCCCCTGGGGTATTAAAAACTGATAATCTCGTATTAGATAGGACAGCATTAGATTAGGGAAATACAGTCTCATGCTTCAGGGCATGTTCCAGCTCAAGGCCAGAACAGGTAGGTAGGAAGGCAGCTGAGCTGTGAGCATGGTAAGCCATAAACATCGCATGCCTTCTCCTAAAACACCTTCGGGTATCGTCTTGAGACAAGAGGCTGGATGAGAGAGATTAATTCTGGTCTGATAGCTACTTGTCTCATTGTTTTTACACCAGCCTTATGATGTTAGAATAGATCTTTTTTGCAGTTTCTTTATTTTTTATGGGTTATGTAGAATTATGTAAACAATGGCACTATTCTCTGATATAAAAGCAAAATAAGAAATGATCAAGTAAGCAGTTTCAAGAAAGAACCCTGTAGTGATGTGCTTGCATACTGCTGTGTATCTAAGTATTCCCAGAGCAAATACAACATTTGGCACTTAGAGCTATTGCAATGCTAATCTGTGTCCCCAGGTAACTAGAATATGTCCAAAAAGGTGCTGTACAAAATCGTTTTGATCTTCATTCAACATGAATGCCAAAATAGCTTTGTGCATGAAAGTAGCGTGAAGAAAAATGAGCAAAGGACTCCCAAATAAGCATGAATGAGGATCTTTTTATGTCCAGTTTCCTAGTTAGTTGGAAGGACCTTGCCATATAATACAGCACTGGATTTCTTCTACAGCTTCTGCTGTAATGATACCCATGAGCTGTGTACATCTACATATGTATATCATTCAGGCCATATTCCTTCAATGTAATGTGGGCTATGCCCCTTGGTGATACAACACATAGGAAAGAGATCCACAATTCAAAAACAGCTAAAAGGCTGTTTAGCACATATTACCTCTCTTCATTTCTATGTTTCACTCATTTCTGGAAAAATTAAGGGAATCAATTTATTTTTCCCTGGAGTATCTTCTAAAATTATAGGAGTTTTTCACGATCTGTACTTTCTCCCCAGTAGTTCTTTCTGTTCGGTTGTCGAGGTGCACAGATAAACAAAAATGAAAATGGATGTGGGCTATACTGATTTTCTACAAACATGACAGTAAAGTAACTAGTTACCTGAGCAAGTATCCAAAAACTATGACATTACCCATTTACTGCAAAAATAGATTTCTTCAAAAGCGTTTAAAAACTGGCATCATATTTTCATAGACACATAAGATCTGGAACAAATACACACCTTTACTGTTAGTTGGTTTAAGACTCATGTAATTATGACTCTTGTTAATTATGTTAATTGTGTTGACAAGACACTGGACTTAAATTTGATCACTAGGGCTGAACTCAACAGATTAATCTATATGACTTCCATATAGAAATAGCAAACACGCACTTCTCTAAATTTATTCTCTGTCTGAACATTGATGAATTTAATTCTCTAAGATTACTTGTGATGGTAGGAGTTCAGATGTTAATTTTGCCTTGCAAGTACAGCAAGTCACTGATTCAGAAATTAATTAATTAATTAATTAATGTTAGAATTCCCAAACAGCCCCTGCAACATCCTACCTGACCTTTGCCACATAAGGAGGTAGAGATTTCCCCTGCCACAAACTGCTGTGGAAAAAAAGGCTAGTCCACAAGAAGTTCTCCAGACTATTTTTTTTCCCCATATAAAGGGAAACAAGTCTGTCTAAAAGACAGTAAGCCAAATTTCTGCTGAACTTCAAACTTTAATAAGCAGTCTCCCTTTAAATTCAATACTGAACGAATGTAGCTATATGAGTTCAGTAATACAGTGTAACATACTGAAATACTACCATCTGCAGTCTTCCTTGACACCAAAGGTCACGTTTATGAAAGATTTTACTCATTCTCTCCTTTACCTGATCCACATTTCTCAATTCTGCTTTGCGAGACTTGGAGAAAATGTATTACAAGGAATAACTAATACCTGGGGGCAGATTAGATGATTTTTGTCTCCAAATAAAAAGTGTTAGCTAATAAAATCTGTTCTCACATCCCTTAAGAATTGTCTTCCATTATTCATTTCAAAAAGAAGAAATACTGAATGACTTCATGTCCACATGAAATAGAAGCCAGCTTTGGCCAGTGGCAGAATGACAGTCTCCTGACAATTGAACTGAGTGAAGCAGTTTTTCTGTGTTGAGGAAATGTTTCCTCTGGTGCATTACTACAAAATGTCAAAAAGTGACAACATCCATAACTAAAAAGTCCAATAAAATTTGTAAATTAAGTTGTTTATTTTTTAATGTTGTGAAATGTTTAGGTTGTTTTTAACCTTTTTGAAATGGTTTCTATGTTTGGCTGCCCTTTAGCATAAATTATGTTCAGATTGAGGACATTTACAACAAAATAGTAGAATGCATCACTAAGACAATGTTGAAACAGATATAACATTAAATGGCCCATTCACTCATTCATTCACTCACTTGCTTTTGCTCTGAACAACAGAAAGTGAGTCAACAAACTTTTTCATTGAAAAAGCCCTGAATTGAAAGACTCTAGATTAGGTAACTAATGTATAAATTAATTTGATATTCCAATTCATATACTGGTTGACCTCTCCATAGTTGTTAAGGAACTCTGAAACGGAAAACTGAAGTTTCATGCAATCCAGATACCACTTTAATCACAAATAATCACAAGAAGTTGCTACCAGAAGGCCAGAGTGAGAAAAAACCACAAAGAAATTATTTGGCTGCAATTTACCACCTAGAGATATACCTGTACACTTTCTGACCGTAAAGAAAGTAGACCAGCACTTGTGTTTTCTGCAGAAAATAATCAACAAGTAATAATTTTATTAGAGAGAGGTGCTGTGATACGACACAAAATCAGTCTTTATTTCCTTTGACACTGTTTTCATTTGTCCTTGCTCCTTTTGCTCTTCACAAATGGCACAAAATGGTAATAGTAATGCTCATTGGTCAAGTATTTCAAGGATTAATGGTGCTGAGTATTGCCCTCATTTAATAAGTGGACAGGCCAGGATATGTCAGCTATGATACAGCACGGTAATTGTGCCACAGACACCTTTAAACTCCCCTAGCTTTAGTCTGCATTTTGCTCCTAACCTCAGAAATGCAGTGCAATGACTGGAGTCATCCAATCTCTACTTCATATAATTTCATTGCTCAGTGCATAAACAACTGTATCAAATCAGAAACCCTGGTATAATTGCCCTAATGGAATAATTTAACCTTTCTCTTAGAAAATATTTCAAAACGTCAGTTTTACCCTCCTTCCTGTGCCCTTTACCATCTCTTTTTTCAACCTCTTTTGATTTTCTTGCTGTGGTAAGGTTGACATCAAAAACCTTCTACTTATGAACTCCAAGGTGAAGTGGTCCATAGGTTATCTTGATAGCGCTTCGGGGTCACTGTTTTGGTCATTTTCCGTGTTCCAAGAAGCTAAAGCCTCATCAATCTCTGGTGGCATAGTCACCATCTTGCAGCATGTGATGGCCACAGGTTGAACCCCACTTAATTGCCTCTGCACTTCACCACTGGTCATTGTGAAGGAAGATAATGGACTTATTTTAAAAAATAAAGTAAGAATTCCCAAATTGAAACTTTTATATTCCATTCCTGCTGGACTGCAAAGGCAGCAACATTCCCTGAGATGAATAACAAAAGACAGTGTAACAAATTAATACAAATGAAGTCATTGC
>VZTN01003149.1:322718-352511 GCA_013400515.1 Erpornis zantholeuca | reverse complement strand
GGATTTGGCAGTGTTGTCTAAGGATTCTTTTTGACCAAAAAAAAAAAAAGGAAAAGAGTCATTTGGTCGGTCCATTCTGTCCATTCCCTTTTAATTGTCCAAGGAGGGCTTATTTCCATTCCAGATAGTGTATGCTCCAAGCTCTAGTTCTGTCCACCCAGCATACTTGGTCTGGAAGCAATATTAATTGGCAGACCAAGTGGAATAACCTGCTTACCTCATTGGTGCTCTGAAAATCTCCATCCCCCATGGCTGCATCACTCTCCTTTCTTGTTTCTCTTGTTGCATCACTCTATGCCTCTGAACCTTACTCATACTAAACTGTCTGGGATTTAGGTTTATCCAAGCTAACACACTCCCATTTTCTCTCTCATTTTAGCCTGGATAGCAAAGAGTTACCTCCGATACTTTCAGATGCCGCAGAAAACCACCGGATGCTGGACATTATTTGGGCAAATCCCAGACTGTTTTTCCCAGGGCAAAGATGAAACACTCCATTGTAATGTCTGTGTAAAACAACTTGACTTTTTATTCTGGAGAATAAGCCCCATGATATTGAAATAACAGCTAACTCTGCGAGATCAAGTAGTACACCATTTACTTTGTGCTTCATTTCCAAGGAAACAGCACCATCAGCATCATTCTCTCTCCTTTTCCCTACAACTGCAAATAATATTAGCAGATTCTGTGACCAGAATGTGGCAGTCCCCTATGATCTTCCACCATCAAGCCTGGGATCTCTGTCATACACTGGGAGAATGTAGCACTAGAAATACTGAATCACTTCTGGCCATAGCCAGCCTGTTCACCCATGTACATGGAATAGTGACTATGGAAGAGCACTCAGAGCTTTCCCAGGGCTTCTGACAAGATCTGGATGAGCAATGTACATCCCACATCTAGGTGTACATCCCTCACCTTTCAAAATGCAGTTTGGGCAAACGGCTTCCTCTGATTTCTTCCTTTAAAGCAGAATTGTTGAACATAAAACTATGCATGGTTTAGAACTCAATTTGTTTAACCTGCCTGTAAAATGTCTTTTTTTTTTTCTGGAGAGTGACACAGACAACCCTAATTAACATGCGTTAGTCAGATACACAGCCAGTGGAAGCTGTCCTCAGCTCAAGTAGGATTCTTACAGTCAAAGCTCAGGTTTTTTACACAGAAAGGCCTTTCTATCTGGGAATGAGCAGCCTCCCGGTAGGATGGGTCAGGTGGTCAGAGAGGGTGGAAGGAGGATGCCCATGGCTATGTAAAATTCCAGGGGAGCCAAGAAACAGCAGCAGGCAAATGTTTGCGTGTATGAAGCTAATGCATTCAAAGCTTTGCTCATCCCTGCTAATTCAGGTCTGCACCGTGTTCCAGAATGGGCCCCAGGGGCTATTAACTTTGTTTTCTGCTGTCTCTTACATGTAGGGAGGAAAACTGTGGGCAATACCTGGTCTATTACACCATTATGTGACAGAAGGTTTTACCTCCTGTCTAGTCAGTGGTTTTCCCACAAAAAGCCAAAACTTATCTCATTTGCATAAGGGAAAGTCATCCCAGTGAGTGCTGAGATACTGGGACTGGTTTTGTGGTATTTCTCTGTTGAAAAAAAGAAGTTGGGCATTCACATCCCAGTGCTTTTAAAAATCATTTTTAAATGCAACATTATGAAAGTCAGTAATGGGCTGGGGAGAAAAAAGGCAAAGCTAATTAAATTAAATTGCAGGACTTTTTTCTTTTCTCAAAGTACTTGTTTAATATTAAATGAGTTATTTAAAAATAACTTTGGACAATAAATGGACAAAAAAAGATAGATCAGGTGGACTGAAAATTAAAAGTGAACCTTAAATATTAATGGAATTTTTTCTCAGTGCTAAAGTTGGTCAGAAACTTTTTCCCCCACAACATTTCCTGTCAGAAAATGTTATTTCATTGGAAAAAAACAATCTCTGTGGGAATATGTCAATTATGACAAAATAGGAGGGAGGGCCAGTGAATGACTCATTTAGTGGTATCAAAACATTTTATTTTGAAGCGTTTCTGAACATTATCAGCATGGTGCTTCTTTTAATTATAATAATTTTTTAGTCTGGTTTAAAAGGGAAGATTGGAATAAAACATTCAAGCACTATAAAACAGGTCTTTCCAGACTTTCTAAAGGTATCTTTAAAGATTGTATTTTATTTCACATTCTTCATCTTCAAAATTACATTTTGGAAAATTATGTCATTATTTAGGACAAAAATGTCTCAACTCATAATTCTTAAAGAAGGGAACTTTCAAATTTCACAGGGCTTTACTTAATATCTGTTCGTATCATTTTCCTCATTATTTACTTTAGGTGGCTTCACACCTAAAGGAGCCTCAGGAGATGACATAAAGGAAACCAGGGATGTTGTGTATTATCTTTATTAGAAAGGTTCACCTTTGAAATGGAACTTCTTCATATAAGATATTTCCTCCCTTTCTTTTTTCACAGATACCCCATTTCTGCATCCCACCTCCACCTTGTAATGCAAATCACAGAAAAAAATAATTAGGTGGTTTAACCAAAACACAAAAAAATGGGGGAGGGAGGGTTGTTAGTGTGTTTTTAAAGTCTGTTTCACAAAAATAGTGGGTTTTAATGCAGATCATTTGGATAATCACACCTGCAGTGTAACCATAAGGGAGGTGTCAGTAGTCCCTGCAGAAGAGGCAGACACCAGTGTTGGTAGGAAGGCAGGAGCAAAAGCAGTGAGGAAGGACAAAGGAGCCAGACAACCCTTCTGCCAACCTCAGTACCAGAGCAAACATGCTGTAGACTTCTGCAAAGGCTCAGGTCCATCCATGGGGTGACTATTTCGACCAACTTGTTTAAAACTAGTTACTCTCATTAGGTACACACAGGCAGCAGTGGAGTCATTTCATCTGCTCTAGATTTATCTTTGCGCCAGATGTAACAGTGAAGTTGCTTAAACTCCAAAGGCTCCTGACTGTAGTCTAAGCTTCCAGTATTTCCAAGACAGCTGTATCCACCACTTACACATAAAATATACCCCTACACTACACATGACATCAATATCACGGTTAAAAATAGGCACTCTGTCTCTTTTTACAGATGACTGAATAGACACCTTAGTGGGTTGGGATTTGGTATGAGGACTCTCATCACAGAGGTCAAGGGTTCAAATGTTTTCAAAATCAATACTAACTGAGAGTTATTACCTTTGGGTGGCCTATGCAAAATGAATGGTGGTTCTAGCCTAATTTCTAGTTGACAGATGTCTGTGCCATCAAAAAAAATCCCATTATTGCATTTGGCATTCTTCACATAAACCTCAACGTAGAAGCCAAAGACAGACTGGGCACAGAGGTGGAATTAATCTCTTATGAAAGGCCTCTAGTTGGTCCTTCCAAAACAGAAATAAAACAGATTATTGAAGCAGTTTGAGGAATATCAAAGTGCTAGTTCTTGTAGTTGGCTCCTCCCTGTGAAAAAAGAGAGGACAGAATTTTCATGGTTTTGATCCAGCATCTTTTCACAAGTACCAAATTGACTTTTGCAGGGGAAAAGATATAAGAGGCTTATTTGTGCTACCAAGTTAAGATTGTGTCAGCGTCTCGTCTCCCTTAAAAACCCCACCAAGCCATAAGAATTTAATCTGGGCTAAAGATTCTCAGCCCTCAAGTGTGTTTTAAACCCCATTAACAAATATATGTTAGGCCACTTAAAAGCTAAAATACTCAAGGCTAAATAACAATAATAAAAAAGTCCTTTCATCTGAGTGTGGAAAGCAAAGAGGAAATTGAATGTCAAATATTATATGGTTTAAAAAATATTCCTGTCTGTGCATCAAATGAGGAAGTTTTGACAAGTCTTTCTGATTAAGTCTGAGGATACTTGAGTGGTTCTTTTTGCTTGAACTGTAGGAAATATAATATCAGCAAGTCCCAAAGACAGATCACAGAGAACTTTAAAGAATGTGAGTGATAACATTTTGAAATAACTGCAGAACTTCACTGCCATGAAGAAAAAATATGTAGATTTGGCTTACTCCCAATGGGAAGATGAGCTGCATAGTTTTGTGCAGCTTGAAGGCGTTAAATTTGCCTGGTGGGAAGACCAGTTAAAAGAGAATTACAGCAGTTAAGCATGAAAAATAAGAGCATGCTGCACATCAGCACTCTCAGTTCTCAAGCAGATATTGTTAACCTTAATTCTTGTTTGCATTTCTCAACTGAAAAAAAGAAATAAAACTGATGATTTTAAGAAAAAATTATAGTCTTATTTGTGCATTAAAAAAACCACAGTATTTTTCAATATTCAGGTGTCCCCTTCACCCTTCAAGACATCATGAACCTGAAAAGGGATAGATCTTGTCCTCAAAAGGCTTATCAGATAAATGCTTTTAAATGGGATGTAAAGGGCTGGATCTGAAATCCACCCGGGCCAAGCTCTGGGCCCTGTGATGCCTCTCATTTGCTGTGGGCCTCTGCTGCTCTGCCTTGATGCCAGAAGAATGGCTGCAGATGTGAACCAGGCTGGGAAGGAAACCCAGGTACACAGTGAGCTGCTGTCTTCTCTGAATTGATCCCAACCTAAGCAACTAGGAATGCAGGGACCCAGAGCTTGATGTGGATGGCATCTCACCAGACATTTAGGTTTGCCATAAGCAAATGGACAATTGTGCACAAAAGAGTTTTGAGCCATGTGACCCAGGAAAAAATACATCTCACCAAAACCATTAAACATGCTGCAAGTTTCTTAATCAGGAAAGCTTCTGTTCTGTGTATGTTTAAAGAGAAAAAAAATCCTACACAAGATACTTCAGGGAGCCATGGCACATTTATAGGAAGTACGCTAGATAAGCCAATATATTTTTTCTATCTCTAAATAGCATGGAGCTAAACTGTAGATAAAAATAACAATCTGGGAGTACGGCATGTTGATAGGAGAGTTAGTGCAGAAATACCAATGCTCCACTCACAGTTTCCAGAGATCATACAGTCTTAAATAACAACTCATAGCCCAAAATCTGATTTACGTGAATGTCTGTAGTGGCTGAAATAATCCCTAGATGAGCTACCTAAGTAGTCAGTAAAAAGAAGGAGGGTACTTCATCCTGATTTAGCTCCTAGCTCGAGTGCTGCTTCAAGAGGCCTCTTCCACAGTGATTGCACAGTGAAAGGGACATGATTGCTCTGGTGCCTGGTTGGTGAGAGCCGGGGTCTGGCCAAGGATCTCTCTGAGGAGGACTGGCGGGAAAGAGGAAAACAACAGCTCTTTGTTCCCTAAGGAAACACAGGGTTTACAGAGGAAAAACAGCTCTTTTGGAGTCACTTAATTGAGCCATACATATGATATACATGCACACTGTACACATTTATTTTGTATCTAGGGGGAAACATTTGTAAACACTCTACCGGTGCAGGTATCTTGGTGCTGGCAGAGACACACCAGCAGCCCCAGGACAGAACCCAGTGGGACAGGTGGACATGCCTTGTGGGAAGCTGCAGCCCATGGGGAGCCCACAGTGGGGCAGGTCTATTCTGAAGGACTGCAGCTAGTGGGAATGCCCCAGGCTGGAGCAGGGAAACAGCACGAGGAGGAAGGAGTGGCAGAGAGGAGCTGTTATGACTCCAGCACCCCATTCCATTGCACAGCTTAGGGGAGGTGGTAAAGAAGTCAGGAATGAAAAGTAAGGTTCAGCCTGGAAAAATGAGAGGGCGCTTGGGTGGTTTTTCGTTTTATTTGTCAACCCAACTTTATTTAATTGGCAACAAATTAAATTTTCCGAGGTGGAGTCTGTTTTGCCCATGACAGTAATTGGCAAGAGAACTCTGTGACCCATGAGTTTTTCCATCGCATTTTCTCTGCTGGGGAGGGGGAGTGAGCGAGCAGCTGGGTGGGAGTCTGGCAGCTGGCCAAGGTCAACCCACCACAATCTCACAGCAGCAAATGAATTGCCAGAGCTCCAATGTGTACCTTGTTGACTGTGGTATTTAACCACAGAAGAGAAAGCTGCTTATTGCCTCAAATTACCTCTGAGAATTTGATTATGGTACAACATTCAGCATTTATGAGCCGGAGAGGCATCAGCTGCAGAATATCAACCCTGAAAAGAAAGCTCTTCTGAAACATGCCAAATAATGTGGGAGCAAGCAGGAAGGCTCTTGCCTGACACTGTCACAGAGACACTCCTCAGAGGAGGCAGTTTCTTCAACCCAGAGTGAGATGTACAAAACAAAGACTTGGTCTTGTCCCTGTGCAAGTGTCCCCAAGAACACAGCTACAAAAAAACTGTTCCTTTAGCCCAACAAGCTGCAGAGTCCAGTGCCACGTCCATTGGGAGAGGAGAATATGCCACATCCATTGGGAGAGGAGGATACCCTGAAGCATGTGTAGTGTTTGTTACTTTATTTTTAGAAAATACAACAATTTACCAAGATTTAGTGTTCTGGTTTTGCAGTGTCCTCATGTGCATACAGCTAGTGAGATGTATGTCTCTCCTCTTCAATTGTTCTTCTGTATTGTGAAGGCACGAGGAGGTTCCCTGTGCCAGTTTCCTGCTCTCTTAAGACATCATGGATAAAAGCAGAATTTCAGCATAATTGAGTCTTAGACCTCTCTGCTATAGGGAATGCATAGTTCTTTGGGTTTATCTCTACCCAAGGAAAACCTTTCATTATTTTTTTAAATGCTAGGTCTGATATGTTTCCTAGTCTAAGTGAAGCTTGTAATATGCTTGCTAAGATAATAGACCCTGTGCACCTTGTGTTCACCGTTACTTGTTTTTCATTGGGAAAGATCTGAATGTTGCTCCTGAATGAAAAACTCCTCTAATCCTCCCCATCCCTAAGTAAATCTATTGCCCAATGAGGTCTATTTTTTTCATGAGGCGTTGATGCGGCAAGGTGTTTAACTGTGTCAGTCAGTTTCCTGTTATAGTTGCTCAGCTGAAGAGAGGCTCTACCAAAAACCACAGAAAACCTTCTAAATCTGTATTGCTCACAGCTCAGAACGGAGGCCCAGTTCCACTTCACTCCCCTGAGACATCTGTAGGAGGAACCCTATCTCATTACAGTCCTTATCTCCTCCTACAGCTAATGAAGAGGGGAGAATGAGGGAGAGGCAATTCCAGAGAACAGCTCCCATTTTCCTCTCTCTTTTCCCAAGCTATATCAATAAGTGAAGAAGCAAAGTTCCTCCTGAAGGTGTTTCACCTAAGCAGGCTCAATCCACTAAGTATGAGCCAGGAATGCATAAACTCTTCCTGACATAACAAGCAACCTAAATAGCAAAGGTAAGAGCCAATCATCCTGAAGCAGTTGGAGCACTAAGTAAGCTCTGACAGTCCCATGGTTCCAGAAGTAAAGGCAATCAAAATATATTTGATTGCTGTGCTGAGAGGAAGAAGCAAAATATGGGAGTCCTGAGAGTGCCTGGAACTGTGGAAAACAAGGAGAAAGCAGTACGACTTTTGACTGTTATCCACAAACAGCATCCACAGGTGCATTAGGAAGAGAGACAATCAGAAGGTAACCATTTCTGACAGTGGCTAGTCTGTAGGCATAACATTTTGTTCTGCTAAAAACAAGAATGCCTGGGCTGTTAGGAACAGATGCCAGAGACTCTGGGAAATTATATATATGCAGAGTGACAGTTAAGGCAAAACAACCCCCTCACTGATGAGAGTCGGGGGCCCCAGGGCCACTGCTACTTCGCGGGAAGAGACTGTACCTACCCATGTCAGTAAATACTGGCTGTGAATTGCCATGGTATCACCAGAGGTGGTGGTTATCTGCAGTTCCCCGAAACTGTCAACCCAGACAGCGGAGTCACCTTCTCAGAGTCTCAGAGAGGAGAGAGGCTGGGGCTGCCTCAGGTCAGCCAGCTCCCTCTTGAGGGGGTCCTCTGCCAGGCAGGGAGCGCGACAGGCTGAGACAGGGGGGACTTCCAGGACACACATGTCAGAGCTGTATCAAAAGGTTTACTGCCTCCCTGGGCAAGTGACATTGAAGTTGGAAGGGAGGTCTGTGAGCTTGAGCAGCAGTGCTGCATACTCTGTCTGAGCCCCTAGTGTTGGTGTTAGTTGAAGGGGTCTTGGGCTTCTGAAACAGGGTTGTTGTTTTTTTTATTAATTATAATGTTATATTTCTAACATGTTTCTTTCACTTCAAATCTGTTCTACTAATCTTTTTGTGCTACCACTACAGCAGAAGATGGAGGAAAACAAGAAGAAGGAAGAAGTCTGGACACCGCTCGAAAATCTCCATCTTGCTTCCATTCACTTCTGTGCTACAAAACTCAATACTATAATTTTTTACCTTTATAATCTGATTTATATTTTTGATGTTCTTAATTCATCTTTGAGTGTTGGAAGCTTCTTCCATGGGCACAAATCAAAGACTGTGTCCTCTTGGGGTCCCAACAAGGGTCTCAGACCCCCCGAGGGGAATTTGAGGGGTTTTCCAACTATCTTGGACTCCAACATTAGTCTTAGATGCAAGTGTGTAGAGCAAGGTGTTAAAAGCATTACAGCCCAGCATTTTAATGGTAAGCCCTTTTGTTGTAAGGGAACAAAGGCTGGGCAGTGTGCTCAGCTCCCAAAGTACAGCTTCTGCAAAGTACTGAGGATCTGATGAACAGACCCAGGAGTCAGCTCTCTCAGGAGTCTCAAGCCCTGAATATCTAATGAATATCTCACCCTGCTAGCAGTCAGTGGGCCAAAGTGCCCCCTTCAGCTCTGCAGGAACGTGAGTTCTAGGGATTCTAGGAGCACGGAGAAAGGATTCTAGGCAGCACTCAGATGTTGAGGGCCCTGATGAGTGCAGGAATGGAGAAGCAAAGGAAGAGCTTCATATAAACACACTCGCAAGAGATTCTGGGCTGCTGTTTTGGGGCTGAAATGGAAAAAAAGTGGCACATCAGATTTTAGAGATACCGAACATGACTCAGGAACCAAAGGAAGACAAGTTACATCAACTGAGAAGATACAAAGGTATTTGCAAATGGCAAAGGCCAAGGAGCAGGACTTCAGTAAAGCAGGTGCTACATAACAAGTCATTTTAGACACTGTCTCTCACCTGTTTTCATCAAACTTGTCCTTAAGTCACTATCTGTGACAGCAAAAAAAGATGAGAAAGTTGTGGGTTCTCAATGGTAACAATGAGCAGTTTTGCCTGTTTGTTCATTTCTGGTTTTTTGTTTAACATAACTTACTGGATGATTTTTACAAATAAGGTACCAACTCTGAAGTTCAGTGATGAAAAGGTGAAGTTTAAGACTCCCATGTTTGTGAAGTGAATTAATAATGTGGAATAGATGTAACAAAGGTGCAAATTCAGTGAAACAGAGAGAATATGACATTTTCATTGAGTACAACATCAGCATAACATTGTGAGAGTCAGACAGGGAGGAAATAATTGAAAGTTTTGCCATTTAAATGAAGAAGTAAGTGTTTGAGCCACCAGCAACACTGGCAGCATGGTGGTTTGTTAGAAAGCTCTCATTTTCAGTATGTTCAGGTAAGTGGAACTGCATTCTTATTTACATAAGTACCAGTCAGATGCTGTTCTCAGCCCAGCTGATATACCCCTGAGGTAACTTTAATGACAGGCAAGAGCTGATCTGGGCTTAGCTCTAGCACAGCTGAAAGCAGTGTGTGGCACCAGGGTGTGTTTTCACCTGTTGGTGGGAATGGCAGGAGCATCTGCAATGGGCACATTATGTGGATGCTGAGACAATCAGTTCTAGTTTGCCTTCTTCTTAGCAGTGGCTTTAGATAAATGAAAAGGGTGCTGATGTCATTAGCCCTGCTCGAGGGGAAAGTGGATACATCTTTTTATTGCATGGGTTAAAGAAGTCTGCCTCCCCAGAAAGGACTGGGGTGCAGTTTGGTGGGGTTGCATCAAGTCTACACGATGTATTTGACACAGTTTAGGTGCTGCAGGAATTTATTGCTTGGTTTATGACCCAAGTGCTGTTAAAATCGATATAAAGAGACACACTGTCTCTGAATCAGGACCTCATGTTGCCCTTCACACTCATGAAACAGCAGAGTCCCTCAGGATAACTAGATATGAGAATACACAAGAGAAGGTTCTTTGTAGAGATCTCAATACAAATTTGAATAAACAAATTCAACCCAGAGGTAAACATTTGGGTAACAATGTGTTGTCTGATAAAAACAGGTGGAAAATCCTCTGCTAGACTCTGCATAGGTGAATCCTATAAAACCTATGGGTCATAGTGCACAGCTCACCCTGCTGAGTGAAAATGCCCAGTCAAAGAGGAAGCACATGAGACAAAAAAAACCAATATTAAATCATAAACCAAAACGGACTGCGGTAAGAAATGTCAGAAGAATAAATCTGACAATACTTTACTGATGTTGTAGATATTGGTGCCATGTCACCTCTCACATCTCTGGTTCTGGTGGTCTCCACCTCAGAAATTATCTGACCAACTATGTCAGTTCCAATGTTACTGCAATAGTGATATATTTTATAACATCTGTTGAAGTTTATTTATATCAGAGATTCCAGAAGCTTTGGTTATCCTCTGCTGATGAGGTTTTTTGCCAGTCAGCAGCAAAGCTCTAACAATAGAAATAGGTGGGAATTTCTCCCTGATTTGTACAATGTCTGTCCCATGCACTGAGCTTTAAATCTCGTCTTTACTCAGAATATTGTTAGAACGTCTGTTTGTGCTCCGGGGAATGACTAAGAGCATTTTTATTTTCTCCTCTTTCTGTACCACATTTTTTTAAAGTCTTATTTCCCCCTGCAGTCTTTCAGCCAAATACAAATGTTTCTCAAGCTGGAATATTTCAGGCAGCTCTCGCCTCTCTGAAAGTCTACGTTAGTTTATCACATTTAGAGAGAAGGTCACAGACTGTCCTTAACTGCAGCCTACAAAGCTGACATGGTCAGTGTTAAGTCCAAACTTCTGTCTTCCTTGGCCTTGACCAGATCCGCCCTCTCCGGGGTGAGCTGGGAGGAGATCGGATCCCAGGTCTGTTCTGTTTTGTTCTGCATGGGCCTCATCTCCCTACCATCCACGCTGTCTGACCACATCTGGATGCCAGAGCCAAGTGTGGACTCAGCAGCCTGAGACCTACATTGTAAAGTTCACATGGGACCCTGTCACTAGTTTTCAGCATTAAAATTAATCAGTTAAGGTCTCATAGTATGGATTCTCTTTCAGATTTCTTTTGATTCCTTACATGGAAAACCAATTTGTCTCTAAGGTGCTTCTAAATAAGAGTTTCAGTTCAGGCAAGGAGTAAGTTTTTCAAGCAAATTTCTAAGTTGCCACTCTTACCCTGCTCTGTTTCATATTTGCATTGAAAACATGCTAACTTCTGGATGAAAATAAAACCAAAACATACACTCTGGGTGCATCGCGATATGCTCAAAACACTACCAGGCATTTGGTTTACAGGATTAGACTAGACCCAGTCCAAAATAAACCCTTCCAAAATGTGTACATGTCAGATCCTCTGTATCACCTGTTGCACTCTACATTATGTAGCACTATTTGCTACAGCCTAAGAGGATATTAATGCAAAGCTATTCCAGGTCACCTTAAATTGTCTTAGACAAGTGGCATGTATTTGGCAATTGAAGGGTGTAATAATGTAGCACAATAAATGGTCTGGACTGATGTAAATTCTGGCATTTAATTTTCTGCCACTTTATTTCAAAACAATCTGGATGTGAACAGTATCAACATAATTGTAGCAATGTTTGTGAATACTAATAATACTAATATGAAAACCTGGCATCTTGAAACATAATAAACATGCTGATTTGGATCCCCCTGTTCCCTATTTTTATAAAATCTTTAAAGGAGTTGCCCCAAAAAAATTAACATGAAGCACTTTCCAAAGAGCATTGTTGTGCCCTCAGAAATGTACAACAAGACATCTCTGTGGCATCCTGTGTGAGCCCATGAGCTCCTTGAGAGCAGAGGTGCCCACCACCTGCTGCTCACTGCAGGAGCAGCCAGTGGCTTCACTCCTCAGAAACAGGCACCTAAATCTCAACAACTTTGATGAGAACCAACTGTAACACCTGCTTGTGTCCTTGCCTCAGTTTCCCCACATTTTCAGCCCTCCCAGTACCTAAACTCATGGGGGAGTTTCCATGAGAGGAAACACAGTGTTCTTCCACAGGTCCCTGGGAGCACTGTACCAGTGAGGCAATTCAGTCTTTCATACACCCATACTATGTAGTGAAACACATTCACAGCCCACAGACCTCAGTATTCACTAAACTCTGTGCAAAGAATGGAAGTTCTTGTGTTCTTTGCTTTGCACAAGCCTGATAAAGGTAACTGCTCAAAATATAGAATCATAGAATGAACTGGGTTGGAAGGGGCCTTAAAGGTGATATAATCCAACCTCCTGCCATGGGCAGGGACAATCTCCACTAGACCAGGTTGCTCAAGGTCCCACCTAAGCTGGTCTTGATGTAGAGAAGCCTTTCTGCAACTTAGTAGGCTTTAGAATCTGTGATATTTGGGATGAAATTAATTTAAATCACCATAGACAGGAGAGCTGGGGAGTGGTAATAGAAGGCTCATATTGTGGAGGTGACAGAGTTCATCACAAGGTAACCAGAAGAGAGCGGGGGAGGAAATCACAGTACAAATGGAGATGGGCACTGCTTTTTAAGTCATACACGTTCATGTAGGGGTAATGTCTTGGTTTGAAAGACAGGTGTCTGCTAAGACAGGCAGGAGCCTCCCTTGGAATGGAAGATGCAACCTCCTTCCCTCTGAATTGTTATAATTTTGAAATTAAGGGGCTTTCAGGCAAAGATATGAGGAACAGGACTAACAGTTGTTTACTAGTTCATATATAACAAGGCACACAAGCAGCAGTACCCACAGCAGCAATCCCAAGCAGAGCAGGCCCAGTGCAGCCTCTCTGGGCTGTGGGGCCCTTTCCCTGCGCTGCAGTGCCGCTCACGGCCAGCAGGGGGCGCCGGCGGGTCCCACTGAGCAGGGCGGGGGCGATGGTTCCCCCACGCCAGCAGGGGGCGCTCGGAGCCAGCTCGGCCCTCACGCGGTCATGGCGCCCGAGAAGTGCTGCACACACCCCTGGGGCAGCCGGGCCAGGGGCCAGCAGGACCCTCAGGGACAGCAGGATGGAAGAGCAGGGACAGACCCAAATCTGGGGTTGGGAACAGCAGGCTGGAACAGCAGGGACTGACCCAAATCCTGGCTGATAGATGAGATATATCAAACTCCAGAGCTGCAGCGGGATCCCAGGATGTCTGGGCAGGCAGGAGGTGTGGCGCTACAGCGCAGTATCAAAGGCTCACTGCAGTGACAAAGGAGTGGTGGGGGCAGGGCAGCCTCGGCCTGGCTCCCAGAGGGGCAGAGAAAGGCGAGCTGGGGATTCCGGCATTCCCTGAAGCACCCGAGCAGATGGTGAGGAAAGTCCCTTTTTGGTGAGGTAGGGTGTTATACAGGGTCCCAGTGCAGCAGCCAATCCAGAGAGCAAGCTTCATTCATGGCAGAAGGAAGGCAGGAGTCCACAATGGTGATGAATCCCCTCCACCACGAGAGTGGCTTCTTTCTCCTCTGAATGCCGAGAGAACAAGGGAGCTAGGGGCTCTATCCAGCTCCTTTTTGCCAGTTCAAATCTCGCGGCATCTCTGCCCCGATGAGAAAACCCCAGGAAAAAGGGGCTAGCCAGCTGGACTCCTCCCCCTGTGCCCAGGTCTTTTCTTCTCTTAAGCACCCAGAAATTTGTCCCTTAGCAACAAAAGTATGGGGGAAAATTAGTTTAAGAGAAAAAGACAAACAAAAGGGCAGCCCTTAAAACCCCAACAGGTAACTGTTTGACCTATAGGGCCTTCAAAATTCAAAGCTATATTTATAGGTGTCTCACTTGCTTCTAGCCCTGTTGTCTTTAGGATGCCAGGTATAAGCATGATGTGGTAGCCAGCAATCTTTCTGATCCTGTGTTTTGTTGGGTGGGTGAAAGACCACGTAGAGAGCCAATTCTTCAGTGTATGTACCCAGAACTTAAAATGAGCAGAAACTTCAGGAACTGAGAAATATTTTGATTATTCCTATTCAGGGATTAGAGCACTCATATTCTCACATGAACTCATGTCCCTTCTTGGTATCAATTCCTTCTGATGATATTGTAGCAGCCACCATAACTACAAACAAAAGCAGAATTGGATAGGGAACCAAGCTGAACTTAGAAAAAGTGAAAGACTTTTATTCCCAAACATCCCTGGCAGTGTGGCTGTTTCCCATGGAAAGACTGAACAGCTGGGAGCACTGTTCAGTGTACAATGACCAAGGACAACTCTTCATTCAAGGATGACTTAATTTGTCCTCCTAGTGAGACACACTGCAAACTGCAGAGGATGAGAGCAGACCTTAGTGAATTCTTATGATGCTCCTCCTGCCTATTCGTGCAAAAAATCCCCAGAAATCATCAGAGATATGTTAATTGCAGAAGCCCCAAAGCAAAACTAGATAATATTTCCCAAGGGAGGAGCATGCCACCAAACCATGAATAATGTTTACTGCATGAGAATTGGTATACAATAAATTATCCTTGTCTTTTGTATGTTCTCACCAGCACATGGAGGCAGTGGATTACAGATAAAATTACTGTGGGAGTAAGATTCACTGATCATTAAATAAGGTATAATAATACCCATTTTTTTCTCGCTTTTGCATGTTGCTTTCTCTTTACAGTATCCTCAGTCTTGTAAGCCCATATGTTATTTGTAAACAAGGAGGTATACCCTCATAAGAATGCTTGGGAAGGAACCACTGAGTAGTGCCTGTAAGATTTAAAAAGAGAAAAAAAGCAAAACCAAAAGACAATACAACAACCCAAATACCAAATAAAAACATTTTGATAATAATTACTACTAATAACAATAATTAATGATATTAAAACTACATCTTAGCTGTGCAAAAGGAAAATGGATATTTTGGAATGCCCATTGAGGATCAAATCCTACAAATTGGCACCTATGTGCAAATTGATCTCTACAAAAGAATGCAACAGTATGCTGTTTATTCTTTTAAATGAAAGGGACAGTAGCACTTTCTAGAAGCTCTAATTTGCAGAAATTTCTGCAAGTGCAGAAGGAAAAAGGCTGACATGTACACTGGTATGATTTATTTTTGTTTGTCATGAGGAAGGGGAAGAAAGTATTCCCGTTTCAAAGGCAAAAGAGCTTCTCATTAGAGCCTGTGGGTAACAGATCAGGTGAAGAAGAAATTTTGTGTTGCAGGTATGAAAAATTTGGATGTTTCAGGTTTTTTATGGAAGGCAAAATCATAAATGGTACAAACCCCTTTGCCTAGCTGGCTTCTTAGCAAGTCAGAAAGGCAGGCAGGAATGAAGACATGGAAAGGAAGTAAAGAGGGACGTGCTGATCAATTCCTTCCTGGTATCCAGTGGTGGGACACATGGTAATGGTTCAAAGCTGTGCCGGGGGAGATTTAGACCGAACATTAGGAAGCTTTGCTTTATCAAGAAGGTGGTCAAACACTGGAACAGGCTTCAGGGACAGGTGGTAGATGCCCCAAGCCTGTCAATATTGAAGAGGCACTTGCCCTTAACAACTTTAAGGCACTTGCCCTTAACAACTTTATCTTGGTCAGCCCTGAATTGGTGAGGCAGTTGGACTAGATGATCATTGTAGGTCCCTTCCAGATGAAATAGTCTGTACTAAGGGAAGGAAGGGAGGAAGAAAGAAAGAAGGAGGGCAGAAAGTCAAAATCTCACTTTCACTTTGCTGTATTAAGTGAAATGTGTAAATTTTATTCACATTCATATGTCTTCATATTGATGTATAATATTTACCTGCCCAGCTAGATTTCATCTGTGGCTTTTAGTATCAACAAAAAACCCTGGCTGCCAATGTCCTGGACTCCTGATGGCCATGAATTGATACCTCAGCTCAATGAAATGCTGGTGTTCAGGAAATCAATCTAAACCCATAGTTAGTTTAACTACTGAGTTATCTGAGTTATGAAAGACCATGAGGAGTGAATAAACACCCCTATTCTTCTGGAGTGGTCCTCGTGAACTGAAACGTGCTTTTGATGTCTATACCAGATCTGTTTTCAACTGCAGAAGTGTAAGTGCATGAAGGACATTTTTATCTAGTACATTCAGTCTGACACCTTTTGTCAAAACAGAGCTCAAAACACTTGTGTCAGCCAAAACAGGTGTTTGGCTGTTAATGGAGCTGAAGCGAAAGTTTGAACATTGTGTAGGATGAAAGATGAGCTTGAGGAACGTCTAGAGAATACATTCCAGGCCCATGTGTGCCTCTCGGTATTAAAAAAAAAAAATTACAAAAATAATTTCAAAAATTAAAAAAAAAATACAGAGACAAAAACAAGCTTCTAGCAGTCTCCATCCCCATGTCTTCCTTTCTTTTTGCTTCCAGTAGGGCTAAATGCAGGCAAATAGAGAAGGCAAATATGCTACAGAAAATAGGCACATCTATTACTAGCCAATGTGCTGTTATGTCTCAGTTGGAGTATAGTTTCCTGAATGTCCTTTTTCACTTCCAAGGACTGCCTGTCCACAGTCTCCTTCCTCACCCTTCCCATCAGCAGCACCTATCCTGCAGACTGGCAGGAAAATGTGGTGTCAGGAAAGAAATGCTGAAGTTCCCAGCAGGTGTCTAGCACCCAGCTCTTTCTTCAGGAATAGCTTTATTTTATATATGTTTTGGATAACTGATCTGGCAGAAAACAAATTAAGACTCTGTAATTTATTCTGATTTGACAAAATGCAAAGTGTTTCTTGGAAGAATTTAAGATAAAATTAAAATCTGTGGTCTACTCATCACATAACAGCCCAAACACTCCGAATAAATGATAACATATCAGCTAGTGCAGCGTTTTGACAGTATGAAGCTCTTAATCTTCAGTCATTATGGTTCTCTGATTGCCCCTTCTCTCGTTGTTAATACCTCCTCCTGAGTCCTAGTGCCAGGAATTAGCTGCAGTAATTCTATTTCAATTACAGCCAATTGTTGATAATCTGAGTTTCTGATATGTTTCATATAAAACTATTGTCAGGGTGGTACATTAAGTCTGTATTTGTGTACCTTTCCTTTAGAAAAAAACCAAAAGACCTTTATTTGCAAATTCACAAATTATGCAAGTCCTTCCATTGCCACCAAGGCAAATTAAAAGAAAAAACAGCATAATGTACACCACTAGTCTGTGAAGGATACTGCTGAATTTGTCAAAGAGGGATAAAACCTTGGGGTGCTATCTGAATCATCAACTAAGCTTGGATGATCAGCTAGTGCCAGTGATTACAAAACACCACCCACCACAGACACACTCTCCCAACACACACACTGTGTATCAGCTTCAGATTTCAAGGAAACGCTGATCCTTTATCCTCAGTGTGTCTTTGGTTCCTGTGATCCAGATTAGGCACTTAACAGCTCCCAGCTGGGTTAACAAAATTCCCTGTACTTAAAATGATGCATCAGCTCCAGCCAAAAAAGTCATCTTTCTGCTGCCTCCAGAGCCTGGTTGCTGTCTAGAAATAGTCCAAAATCTCTTTGCTAAGGTAAGTCTTTCTATTATAGTGATGTGGTTAGGATTGTATGACATCAACTGCAGCCCTCATTATTGTAGGTTAATTTGCAAGAGTTGTATTGAAAGACTCCCGGTTATCAAAACAGCAATCCAAAACCTGAAGCCCGATAGTGAGGATCTGCAGGCTAGAGTCAGGGTACATGGATCTGAGAATAAAATTACCTCTCCCAAATCTCGAGTTATCAGCATTTTACAAAATCCTATTCTGTCTCCCTTTCTCCTGTTAAAAAGTGTCTTAAGACATGAGAGAGCTCACATCCTATCCAGTCCTACTGAAGAAAAACTGTTGCATCCACATAGCCATGGCTGGGAAAGAGCATTAACTGGAAAAACTGCTTTCAAGAGACTCCAGAACAACACTCCTAGCCACGAGATCAGGTTACAATCAGACTACACAAAAAGATGCCAACAGCTTTCTAGACAGTTCTGACCTGCAGCAGACATCCAAGCCCCAGCTGCAAGAGCCAGATGTGTGTCCTGCTCTCCGTGGGAGGCTGATGCATTTGTGACAGGGAAGGCAGGGAGCCAACATGCACGGTGCCTCGGCCATCACTGGTCACAGTCCTGCATTGTTAGCAAAAGTCAAAGGGGAATGCAGATTTGTATTAACATGCCAGAGTGTGATGTGGGACAACAGAGATATGGGCACTTTTTTTGCTGCCCTCTGACATCTTCTGTCTCAGACAGTTGCCTGCACTATCTTTTAGGTAGCAACAGCCCTGACAAGAAGTGTAGGAAAATAAGGATCTGGAAAAGGAACTGTAACAATTATGAACAGTTCAGAACTATAAACCTGGTTATTGGTTTGGGGGGATTTTTTTATTGTTTTTCTGTGAAGGAGATGGGATCACGATATGTATCCTTCTGCATTGAAAGAATGTATAATTAGTATTTTTTCTTAGAAATACGTATGACATGGAATAAAAGGAATTACATCTTACGCTGCAGTCTTTTGTGTGTGTACGTATGTCTAATGTCTCTGCTGCCTAGTTTTGCTGGTTGTCTTTCACACCATGACTATTCCTGATAGCATATAACCTTGCCATTTTGGTAGTGTGTCCAAGGCAACCCTACTTCCTTATGTGTAATGTGCAGCCACTTTAGGAATGTGTAGGAAGTCTATCCAGCCTGGGCAATTGCAGAGCTGTTGTACATGTGAAGATCAATTCTGCACTGCTGGAACAACACAGCTCCCCCTCAGCCCCCCACCATGCTACTGTTTTTAGAGCCACACACACTGACAGAGACATATGAACATAAACGCTGTGAAAGCAAAAATTAAGAGGCTGTGGGACCTGTGCTGTCTGAACAGATATAGGAGCCCCCAAGTTTCAAATGAAAAGGAGTGACAGTCCTGTAAAAAAAATACCATCAGGGAGAGGGAGAAATATATTAGGATGCTTGTAGGTCATTGTTAATTAAAAAAGCATCTGATTATCATTAACATAAATTGTCACTGAAGGAAATGGGGCCTGCATTGCAGAAGACAAACTGGCTGAGTTAGCTTAAATTGCCTGGAGTACATGTACCATGTGATGGAACCAGCGAAGAAATTGAAAGCAAATTATAAATTTGCATGTAGGTAAGTGGTTCAGAAAACAGTTAGGCTGAAGTTGAACCTCAGTGTTTTGTTTAATTGCAATAGAGCCAGTATAGGTAAGGTTTGATCTAAAATTGTAAGAGCAGCAAGTTTACTATAGCTGAAAACAACATCCCTACATTTTCAAAAGCTAACACATGAAAGAGAGAAATGCAAAAAGTCAGAAACTCCTGACACTTAAAGGTGCAGCTCAAGAAAAGAAATTCCTATCACCTGCATTAAGTTGTATCTCTCCACTTGCCAGACACTGTGCCAAGCGCTCTTGGTAGTTTGAATTATTAATTATTAATTCTTTCCTACAGACACATAGTTAGAATTTGACTTGGTCGTCTTCTTGCTCCAGAATTCATTCTGCTTTGCTACTGGATTGCCAGTGGCTGCACCAAGAACAGCCCTGTGACTGACACGGCCTCCAAAGCACTTGGAAAATTGTTTCTGAAAATCCACATTTTGGAGAGCATTGGAAGTGAAAATGTCTTTTGCTCCCTTTCCCTATTGTGTGGAAGAAAGACACTTGGAAAATCATCTGAGAGAAGGAAAAATACTAAATCAAGCAAGAAACTCTGTAAATGCTACTCGGATCTTTAATTTACTTTCTGTGATACACAAAGTGTTTACAATGCTGTGCAACTGGAGGAGATATGTCTTAGTACAAACCTTTTCAATAATTTTGAATTTGTTTTTACTATGTCAACAGGCAGTTTAGCAGCTGGAGTTTTGGGTTTACTTTACTAAGTTACCTTATTAAGTAATGTTATTAAGTACTCTGCATTTTCTTACTGTATCTCCATTTTATCTAGTGCGATTGCTGCTACCTAACTGAACAACTAGTAGGCTACTGAGGTTTACCTTCAGAGTACAAAGCATTGTAGGGTAGGATTGCAAAAGGTGTACTTTAAAAGTTCTTGTCTCAAGCAATGTAATTCAGTGATTCTACAAAGTTAGTTTGTACCATCAGAAGACAAAAATAGCTACCAAGACATACATGCACAGATGTATGAGATAAGCACTAAGCGACTGTGTTATTTGTAATATCATTTGCAGATAGTAAATTCATGGAAATCAATATAATTCTCTTGATTTTGTTGGAGCTAAATGGATTTACATGGATCACACATTTGCCCCATCTCCCATAAATGTATTTATCAGAGTATCATATCCCTCTTCTGAAGAAGTGTACTTGGAGATCAGTTCCTGTGGAAAGTGCTGTATTATTAAACATTAATTAAACCATTTACATTATGATAAATTAATAGCTGGTAGAGTTTAGTAGAGTGATACTTCTTCTACAGATAATTTTTAAAGAAATGCCTTATTTCATTTATAAGTTGTTGGGAAATTTTTTCTCTTTTAATTTTCCTTCCCAAGTGCTTCATTTTCAAGCAAATGCAAATTTTACCTTCAAATGTGCAGTGCTGTTTTGGACTGGGGGCTGTTTCAGCATTTCTGAAACCATTTGAAAATGTCCAGACCTGTCTTCTCTATATTGTTGCTAAAAATCTCTGCTGAATTTGAAAGCAGGTTGAGCTCTCTAGAATCTCTTTCATTTTTACGGTTTTTCAGCTGGGCCCAGAATATGACAACCAGTAAGGTGTTTCCTGAAAATGTTCTCTTTTCTCCCTTTAGATTTATCTCTAGCAGGTACCCTTGCTCTGCAGAAGGTAACTGGGTTCTTCTCTTCAGCTCTTGGACCCAAAGGGTAAAACCCTCTGTGCCATTGTCAGTTTATCATAGTTTGTTTACCTTAAAACCCTAAACTTGGGTTTTACCTCCCTGATAGGGAGGTAGCCACATGTGTAAAGTGAAGTTGTTGTCCCCAGCAAACAGACCACAGCTAGAATTAGGGCCTAAAGGCATAATGTTTTTGACAGAACAGACCCTAGTCTGGGCAGGGTCCAAAAAAAACCACACAAGATTTATGGACCAACAGTTACTATTTTGAACCCTTTGTATATTAAATGCATGCTTTTCATACTAAAAACACTGCTTCAAAGGAAAAAAAAAAATCTGAGTGGTTAATACTCCTGTGTCTGACCATTGTGACTTGTCTTTAAAGGAACTTGCTCTTCAAACAGGTCTCTTTACTCACCTGGAAAACTCAGAGCCCTCTAACATACCCTGAAATTATAAAACAGTGCCTATCTGGATTTAATTTTTTTTTATTCATCATTCCCCAATGTCCTGATCCCTGACTTAAAGAAGAAACCTATTTTGTTTTTCGTGCAGATATTCAATGATACTAAAATATTCATGTACAAAAAAGGCTCAATTGTGTACAGGTTCTTTGGGGAAAATGTTTGTTGACATCAACAAGATTTTTTGCTTGAGTAAGGTCCACAGGATTTGGTCTGATAGGTGTCTTGAGGTTTTCTGCCTGAATTGTGCTGTGATGACAGCTACAGTGACAGTAGTAGCAGATCAGACTTTGTTTTTTCAATGCCCGTAAACCCAGCTTACACACAGGTACACTGGCAAGCTCACTTCTTACCCTGGGCAGGTGTATTTACATATGCAAAACAAAGTTTCAGTTGCCTTTAAGCATGTAAATTAGCCCCTATGTGTCTGCTTGTGAATATATGCCTCAGAATCAGCTAACGTGCACTGAACGCAGATTTTTACTATATTTCAGAGAAAATAATGTCTTCAAAGGAAAATAAAGAAGAGACATTTTGTTGACATTGCTCTTATTCTATCTATTCTAGGAAAATCGAGGACATATTTCGTTTATGAAAAGCTACTTCAACCAGGTTAGCAATCAAGTTAGAGTCACCTCAACAGTAACATACTGCCTTTGTCATTTTTCATATATTTCTATATTTTATGTACTGCACTGATATGGAGCTTTCCTTGGAGAGATTGCTTTTGAATCACTAAATAGTTGAACAGACTGTCACTAGAAAATGCTTTGGAACTTTTATGAGCATACTTTTATTGTAAATATTAATTTACAATGAAGCTATTTCAGTACCAGAACTTAAAAAGCAGTGCCATGAAGAGTCTTAGCTAAAATGATATGTATTTTATGGGATTTATTTAGTAAAATGTTCAGTTGCAGATGGCAAATTTTAGTCAGAATTAATAAACATATAAGTCTGCTGATTTGCAATGTTATTTTAGCTTGTTTGCCTTTTCTGTGGATCCATAAAATCTTTGAAAACCTTAAGCTTTATCAGCGTCTTTTAGAAGAAAACATAATTATGGTATAAAATTCCTTTTTTCTCGCTCTGTCTGTTGGTATCTCAGTGCATTTCCTGCTAATATGCAAATTAGTATTTTCCTGCTTAATTTGTCCTCCTCCTTGAAGACAGGAATAGCATGCCACAAGACCACAAAAGTTACTGTGGCGAAATATGTAGCCCCAGCCCTGAATCACAGCTCTGGTCTGTGTTTGGGCTCTACGTATGCCAGCTAAGACTGTGCTCTGGCATGGTGTGCTTCAAGCCATTTCCTAAACTCTGCTTTAGGGGGACAAACAGGTCTGATCCTGGGGGCAGCCCCACCCTGCAGCTCTGCTGAGTGCAACAGGACTTGACAGCTCTGCCTCTTCCCTGTGCCATACCCATCCCTGAGCTGATGAGGGTGGATGAACCCATCCACCGCCCTGTTCAGAGGGGTGAGCTCAAGGCCCGAGGCAACAACCCGCTCCTGTGTCTTTCTTCACTGCCAGCTTCCCCTTTTCATTAGGCTTGAGCTGGTAACTGAAATTTATTAGCCTAAACTGGGCTGGAACAGATGAGATTTACAGTGATATATAGAAAAAATGCCGAGTTGGAGGAAACTGATGAAAAATTGAAATGATAAAGTTGTATTGGTAGCTTGTTGAGGTAATTGAAAAGCCTTGTTATGTTGTATTGTGATGGGTTCAAATAAAATATAGGTGCAATTTGTCTAGATCATGCCTTCAGCACACTACAAAATAGATTCCTCTCTTCTAGAGTTAGGGATGTGTTCAATTTTTGCCTGTCAGTGGTGATTGTAAGGGGTGAGATAAGACTAAAACTTCTCTTAATTGATGTAGTTGACAGCTCGACATTTTTCCCTCCACATTGCTTGCAGGAGGGTCAGGGAGTGCTCTTCAAAGCATCCAGAGGCATTTTTGCAAAGTCCAACACACCCATTTTTGTCTCCCAGCAATCTCCCATGCTCTGTTCCCTTCCCAGAGAAAACTGACTGGCTCTGGTGCATTTCTGAAGCTCGAGGCAAGTACCCATTGAAAATCCTAAACATTACCTTTCATCATATCTTTTATTTCCTCTTTATTCCTAAAGTCCACTCAGAAGACTCCAAGAGATTCCCAGCAAGAACCATGATCTCAAGGAAATAAAACGTGGCAGATCACCTCCTAATTCTTTTTGTTACATGTAGAAGTATGACACAGGAGTGACAGGGTATACCTTCTGCAGACCCAAGGGTAGTCTTTTTTCTAGCTGACCTAGCACAGCCACCCCGTGGCTGAAAACTGCTTTCCATACCCTTCCTCAACAGTTGTAGGTTCCAATTTGATTATTTCAGGTGGTCAGGAGAATATTTTGTCTAAATGTATTCCCAGTACAGTAGTGAAAACATGTCAGGCACTATTAATAATGCAGAGGAGTAACAAGGTTCTTATATAGGTATTTTATAATTACATAAGCAGCAGCATTGTAATAGTCGTGGTGATCTAAGATTGTAACAGCCACTAAGTTTGCCAGGAGAAATAGCATCTTTTATATAGCCAGTTTGAACTCCTAGGGGGAAAAGACTCTTTTTTTACTCAGCAAAGGACTCGTGTTCCTGATCCATCTTTTCATTGTAATCAGCTGGTCTAATAAAAAATATTACCTGTGTCTACAAACCTTGCCTTGCAAATATATCTGACTTGAATCAATAAATAGATCTTCTTTGCACAATAGATAATCATATGTTAATTCAGTGCCAGAGAGTTTGTCAGTAGTGACATATAAGCTGCACACAAGATCTTTTTAAATATAACCATATTAAATGTATTTTGAAAAATATTTTCTGTTTGAAAAAAAGAGTAATTTTATTCCTATGAATGGAACCCATAATGTGCTTGTGCAGTGGAATTCATCTTTCTCTGTCAATGTATCTTTCTCTCTTTCTCCATAATGCCCTTCATTCTCTGCTTTGTGCTAAGGATATGTATTGACTTTGCAGATTTGCTGTAGCAAGCTGTAAATGATGTATTCAAAGAAAAATCCCTGCTCAGTTCCCATAGAGAGAACATGAACAGTGCTGGGCAATCAGAGTTATGCTGCATTTTGTATTGTGACATTCAGTGCAAGCAGGAAAAGCAGCCCAAGCACAGACGTCACCAACTTAAGTTCTGACAATAGAAGCCTGTTCCTTCTACTATTCATATAGAGACATCTGAAGTGTTTTTCCTTCTTCACTTTATTTCTTTTCTATTAGCCTCTGTCAGCATACATGGCGAGAAGACAATCCTTCATTACCTACTGTTCTCTCACTGCAGACAAGGGTGTAGCTAGCAATTTGACAGCTGCTTGTTTACAGCCAGCATACTACCTGTAATTTTTCCACAGTACACACTTCATATCCTGTGGTACAGGTACCACAGGAAATAATTCCCTCCTTTTACCTAAGTGGTGCAGTTAGAGATACTCAGAAAAGGTTTAGTAAATGCCTGGAAGAGCAGAAAATCTGCTCATCAGCATCCCATTAGAAATGTTGCGGGAGAGATTGTTTAGAGTAAATAGAGTTGTAATAATACAGTTTTGTTTGTTTTTCATTTGTTTTCATTTGGAAATTACACTTGCCCTGATAAAAATAAGCAAAATGAAATGGTGCAGTCAGGAAGAGGCCAGGATGAGGCCAAGATGACACTGCAGTTCCTTGGCAGATCCCTCTGAGACTTTCAGCCATGCAAGCCTCCTGGTGCCCTCCATCTGAGGTGACATTTTGAGATGTGCATAGGACTCTGTGAACTTTCCTTCTACTGTCTTTAAACCAAATCATGTTTCAAACTAAATTAATAAAGTCCAGAGCTTTAAAGCTGACATCTACTCTTGGCATTCCCTGCCACTGCTGTGGACTTTTAAAGTCTCGGTTTGAAGGAAAAGCTGATGCATCTCTCGGCAGGAGAAAAAAGAGTATTTTCCTCAGTGACTCCAGACCACAAATTACTCTGCTGAAGATATTGATGGTGTAGACCATGGTCATGGTCTTTTTAGCAGAAATAGAAGTCCATATTAAATTTTGTCTCTTCCTTATGAACAGCCATTGAGAAAGAAGGTGCTGAATCCTACAGACCTTCCAAGAAACAACAGACTAAAACAAGACTAAAATGAAAAAATGATAATTAACTTTAAGAAGAGGTGGCAGAGACAAAAAAATATTTTATTTTAAAGAGCAGGATATAGACCAAAACAAGGCTGTACTTCCAGACAGCCACCAGATTTGAATATTTGTTTGAATAGGTTTTCTTTAATTAATATAGAATGAAAAGTAACTAAGAAGAAAGCCATGTCAGATTGGCCTTCCCCACCCTACATAAGCAATAGAGGAGACAAATCACTGTATTAAGTGAGTGAGTAAGGCAAAACAAGAAAAGAAGCAGAGCGAAGAGGGAGGGGATCCCTCTTTTCTGAGGAAGGTAAACTTTTCAAAGTTTTTCTTTGGTGGTAATTACCACTTTGGACAGTGGTAATCTCAGGTGAGAAGGATTAAAATTAGGCCTTACCCCCGAGCAAGGCCTGGGGACCCAGCACTAGTTCCTTGGAAGGAAAGGAGAGTGAAGGCCAAAAGAAAAGCATGTGACAGAGAAGGTCATGTCTTGGAGCCTGCTGAATGAGAGGTTCTGGGGTACATCTGTATACATGTGACGGAACAAGTACAGCCATATGCAGCTCTTTGTGTCCTGTGCTGAAGTCATATTAGGTTCTCCACTGGATTTTGTGTGCATACATGTTTTTAAACAGATTGTACAGCATTCGGGAGTTTCACCATTGTAGCACGTGGCAGTCTGGGCTTTCTTGGCTGCAAGTACAGCTGATATTCTTCCCCATGGACATGACAACTTGAAAGCTATTCCTATTACTGGTTTAGTAATATTTTACAGAGATGGATGTGACTTTATGACCGCACACATTCCTTTCACCATTCTTGTTATTTATGCATTCTCTTGCTATGTCACTTCTTCGGCAATGTGCAGTACTGTTTTATTGCTTTGGAAACTTACTGCTTTTGGTCATGGACTCATTTTATCATTTGGCATATGGAATCCTTTTTAGCTAATATTCACTTTTTCACCTTCGTGAATAGATTCTATAGTGCCCTTAACAATTGTTGTATTTTGAAAAGCTGTGATTTATTGCACAATACAAACCAATACAGTGTAGGTCACGATTAACTACAAAAAAAAAGATCAATGGTTAAATGAACACACAGTATTTTAAAAAGCCACAGAGGTGCTACAAAAGTTCCATCATATCAATTCCTCCAACATCTCCTGGTGCACGTATAAATAGTATTTGTAAGGAGTGAGTTTTTCTTGTTAGCCACCTCTAAACTGATACCACACACAGTCCCCACCTGCAAAATCCAAAACCTCTTTTTTTGTCAGAAGAATAATGAACAGAGCTGGATAAAGTGAGGCAGGGGTATAAGGGAAAAACATAAAAGTTGTTGTATGACATGCAAAAACATAAAAGTCGAAAACAGTTGTTTTCCTGCTTTCTCCTGCCTTGTTCCTTCATCTCTATCATTTAGGTAACTTGTAACTCATGCCTTGTTTCAGTCCTGCAAGAAAGCTATATGAACACATAAGCAATATCCATATATAATGCTTCATCTTCAAAGTCTTCCTTGTAGAAGAACAGTGTAAATAGCTTGCAGCATACAAAATTCTCTTGTTCAAATAGTGATAGCAAAATGCTTCTTTCATCTCTCAGAAAGCCTCTAAATTTTAAAACAACTCAGCATGCTGCATTGTCTAGTATTTTTTTCTACTCTGTTTGTATCATTTTGGAATTATGTATAGTATGGCAGCAGGGAGAGCATCAAGTATTGGAGAGGAAAGATTCACTTCTTTCATGTAAGGACATTTAACTGGGCTTAATAAAATTCTTTAGATTAAATTAATTTTATGGTTCATGTAAGGTTTACAAATTAGATTCCAATTTTTAAATTTAAAATTGTAATTTTATTTTATATTTTTGAGGAAGGAGGTGAGACACTTCTTCATCCACCTGTTCTGCATGTGCATTTCACATATGAATGTTTGAAACCTTCTCTCACTTTTCCTGAAAAAGCCTGGTGGTTGAAATCATGCAATGCTGAGACAGGTGAGCTGATGAACACACTCTTTTGTCACATTCTCTCAACTCCAATATCAGAGGCACAGGCGAGCACCCTTCAGATTGTGTGATTCAGCCATGTACTGGGGAGGGGAGCTGGTGAAACAGCAAGACAGTGAAAACATAAGTTCCTCCTATTTTACTGCATATCACAGGTCTCAGAAAAGATAAATCACAGGCACATTACTGAATTGTGTCCCTCTGAAGGAAGACAACACATGAGGTAGAATTTAGAGTGTGTAGCCACATCTGCTTTAGTAAACACAATGTTTGGATAACCCATTTGGCTGTGTATGTGAAACTGAGGAGTTGATGTATGAAGTGCGTGGATTTGTTCTAGTGCTTACTCTGTGTATCATAGAATTTTCCTGTGCTTTCTATGTGATATAGGAGTGCCTCATTACGTGCTATATATTAATCTTAAATTATAAACGTAAACAATATACAGTATTGCATTTTATTTTCATGGTACTGTGGTACATGCAATAATCAAAGGGCATCCAGTGGAGTTGCTATTACATTAAAGTTGTCATATATATTTTATTTTTACTTTTTTCCCCTCACTGCAGTCCAACTTCAGGGTAAAAGACCAAACTCACAGACTACACTCAAACTGAAATGCAAACTTTTCAAGTGGCATCTATTTAGCCTTTAAGATTCCAACCAAACTTATTCCAAGTATACCATGTTGAAGCAAAGGAATGGAGATGTGTGTATGTACAAGAAGCAAGTGCATCAATTCAGTAACCAGCTCAATTCTAGTAAGAGGTCATTGCTCTTGCAATCAGACTTGAAGCAGTAATGGTGCACTGACAACTTTCCAGAGGTTACTGCAAGTATTCTGTCCTAGTATCAGGGAAAAGTGGTACTAAGGGGTCTGTTTTGCCTTATTTTTGTCAAAAGTGCGCTGAGTTTCTGCAGCTGACCAATAATGCTGACAAAGGCCATTCCTGCCTCCTCCAACTGTTACATTAAAAATGTTCCATCAGCCTGAGGATGAGCCCAAAGATGAACATGCAACAGAGGAAACTGGGAGAGCAATATATGGCTTCCCAACATGCCCAAGTATTCATTTATCATAGCTGTAATTCATCACTTGTTTTGGGCACTTTGCCAGCATTCAAACTTCCAACAACCTCCCTCTAGAGATCTGACTGCCCTTTTTCTTCTGTAATGCTGAAATGACTAGGTTACGATCAATATGAAAAATTCAGGGCCAGAAAACTAGCCAGTGAGACCTTAGTTCTGCAAATAATCATTAGTGTAAATCTGGAGAGAAACAAAAAAAAAACAAAACACAAAAACCCACCCGAAACAACAAATCTTGACTGTATAATCTGAATCTTCATCTCAAGATCTAATTGTTGAGGGACTGGCAGCATCCCAGGTAATCAATAATGGGATTTAGAGTCTCCTGCTGCCAGTCACTGGCTTGGCCACAGACTGATGGGGCACAGATCTGCTCCAAGCTTAGAGAAGTTCCTTGAGATTTACCAATTTAACTGAGACAGGGAATGGGCTCTGTGCTGGCAGCAAAAAGGAGTTATTACTATGGGGAGCTATTACAGAGGTAATAACCTTCTCATACCCAAGTGGACGAGTTTCCCTCTCTTTTTCACACATATGCATCAGCAAAGTTGGTGCAAGTTTTCTGCCTTCCCATTCTGTGCAAAAAGATGAAGGCTAGCACAGGACTGGTGAATAAGGAATGCCTGCCCTCACGGTTCCTTCAGGTCAAGATTGAGATGAATTAGTTGGCAGAAAAGATGCCTTGTTCTGCCACTGCCTTTGCAGCTGTTGTTCTGTGGATGGGGAGTATTTGAGGAAGCCTGGCAGCTTTTATGAACACTAAAATGATCTTTAAAGGTGGATGTAAAATGCCTTTCTTATTTGGTTGTTTTTCCAAAGTCTTACACAAGCCCTCCAGGAAACTCTACTGTTTGCCCTCATAAAAGTAGCTCTGACATTAGCCTCAGCATGTTTATTAACTAAAATCGAGCCTTCCAAAGAAATTCAGCTTTCATCTTCGTACCCTTTTTGTTAAATAAAGAAACGCTTCGCCTCTCCGGTGTGACTTTTGGTCTACCTCAGCAGCCCATCCTCTCGCAGCCCATGCGGTGCGTTTTGGAATCCTCCCGAGATGTGACCAGCCCTGCGGAGGGGAGACCCGGCGTTGCTCTCCCATAGCCGGGGGCTGCGTGGCGCCCGGGGGCAGCAGCTGGGGCGGGGGGTTCCCCGGGAAGGAGGGCGGGGGGCGGCGCAGGAGGGCGCAGCTCCCCGGCACCAAT
>VZTN01003149.1:229907-321652 GCA_013400515.1 Erpornis zantholeuca | reverse complement strand
CCCTCGCCGGGGATCCCGAGGGAGAAGCTCCCCCCCGTCCGGGGGCTCCGGGGGTGTCCGGGGGCTCGGCGGGAGCGGCGCGGAGGGGGGGCGGGGGCACACAAATGGTAAAAGATACGGAAGGAAGAGACCCAGTGGCTGAGACATAAATCAGGCAGAATATATGGGGAGTTGATGAGAATAGGTCTTTTCACCCTTAAAAAAAAAATAGCCACTTTGGAGGAGAAAAAGGAGGCTGATTATTGGCATCCAGCGCTGAAACCCAGGCAGCTGATGCTGAAGGGAGCCAAAGGGAGCAGTTCTTCTTGGTTTAAAAACAGCAAGACAGTCTCTGCCAAAGATTGCTGTAAACACTGAATAAAGATTTCATTGTGGCTTGGTGTGACTGGAATAATTAGGCAGTTAATTGTTTATTCTGATCTTAAAGTGCAGTAATCAGTAGTGCACAGTAGGAAAAATACGAGGGGAAGGGAGGAAGAATAGCAATAGGAAAATGATAGGAAAATGTATCACTTTTTCCTCTTCCGCAGTTTTGGTTGTTTTTTTTTCATGTAGGTTGCTTTTTCTTTTTGTGTGTGTGTATGTGTGTGTGAGAGAGAGAGAGAGAGAGAGAGAGAAAGAGACTGGGAGCACGTGGGTCCCAGTCTGTTTAGATAGAGAACACCTTTGTAAAGCTGGGGTGTAATTGTGCTTTTGCTGCCACTGTGTCAATATTATTTTGGACTGGACAAAATCAAATTATGATACTTAAAGAAATCCTATTTTATGGAAATGAAATCTGAAGATGCCTGGAGAATGAACATCTTAACTAGATTGACTAATACCAATTAATGCATTTTACTTATGCGTGCACTTTATTGCCAACTCAGCAGGGATGAAAGCTAATGGTGCCAGCTTTTGTGCTGCTCTAAGACATTTCTCAAGCAGTCACACAAGGCTTTAATGGTAAACTGTTTCGAGTTTTTAACACTGAGATTGTGTCCCTGTTCAGCTCAAGTTCCTTGCAGCGGTGATTCTTTCATGGTAATCTAATGAAATGATCTCTTGTTACACTGTGTTAGCTATTCCCTGTGACACAGCAGGCAGATACAACCTGCGAGTGTTTGTACTGGAGGTGGTGATGAGTTGTCGAGCAAGATGCACTTATAAGCTACAGAATGTGACTTACTGATATTAACTGGAAGATGGCACCCTAGGCAAAAGGTGTTTTGCTTTCCTGTATAGCATGTTTTTCCATATATATACACATATTCGTGTTAAGGAAGCATATAAGTAAATTAACCATCAGAAAGGGTGGAAGGATGCTGTGTTAAAAAGAAAAAGGAAAACCAACTTTGAAAGCAGTCCACAGTCATTTAAGGAAGGTAAAAGAATTTCTCAAAGTCTAATTGTAAAGGAAACAGTCTTATCATTTGTGTCATTTCCTTGACTTTAGAATAGTTACATGAAAGACTTATTTGGCTTGGAGACATTAATATAGCCTGCACATCCATCATAAATAAATAAATAAACATCCTATAATTGGGCAAGGTTTTAAAAATAATTTAGTTAAGTATAATTTCTGCACATGCAGAAAACTAGAACCTACCCATCATGAGAGAAAAAAAAACAAAAAGAGGGAGCTTTCATTCAGCTCTGAAAAGTAAAGCAGTTTGTTATATTCCATTGGAGCTGCGTTTGCTGAAGGTTTTGACCTGCACTTTCTGAGATATTTGTGGAAAGACAAGAGGCGAAAACATGAGGCATGTTGTCCATCTAACAGTACAAAACTAATATAAAGCACTGCAGTCTTCTCTCAGGTCATAGAGTTTAGAAGAGCAAGGAAAGAATGATGGCTCCAGAATGGCAAAAACAACTCTTAACAACTGGGTATGTAAGGGCCAATGTTAACATTCACTTTACAAGCATTTTTATTAAGCTGTTTAATGTGATCTGTCCTACTATGGTGATACTCAATATTCAGTCTGTGAAGAGTATTTCTGATTTAACAGCAATCTGTGCTGAAAGAAACCTAGGGATGTTCCTCTTTCTTACAAAAATCCAAAAAGCGTAGTGACAAGTGACCATATAACGGACTCTGCTCAAGTTTCTGATTATGACATTCTGTCAAAGAATGTACCAAAAATTTGTATACTTTACCTCTTGCACAAAAACCATGTTAAAGTCTAGAATAATTTGAAGATTGCTGAAAAGATTTTGAGAAGAGTCTGAAATGTACATGGCTCCTCATTTCTACAATAAAATGCATTGAAAACACACTTTGGTCATCACAGTGAGTTTGGTAAGAGGTCTTTCTTGCATTGTTATAACATGTGTAGCAAAATACACAGAGGATTATAAATTTTTACTCAAGGAAAATATTTCCCAACAAATTCTAGTTAAAATCCTGGATACTTCTCTCTTCCTATCCTTAATACTTACTTATACTGTTTGAAATGCATAGTACATCTTCATAATAAAATTGCATTGTCACAGACATAATTATTATTCATAACAAGTAGTCTCACAAACAGATTCCATCCCTTTAAGTATTGAGTCTCAGTCAGGCCAATTATGACTAAATTACTGCATGTTCTCTCCTGTATCAACTAATTAAAGGGTAATTAATAAAATGATAATTTCATTCCATAGCAATGTCTACATCTGGTTGTCATAGCAGAGATTGTTTGACATATGGTTAAATGGTCAGATACTACATTGTATGAATGCAACATTTGCACAGAACACCTGGCAAGCCAGAGGAATTTTAACCCTTAAGATATGAGTTTCAAGAATCTGTGTCAATGTGTTATTACACTGGTTTGCTTATTCTCTCCACCTAGTCTTCTTGCGCCTTTAAGAAAATTTAGTTCTCCAAGTTAATTTAAGTAACTCTCTTGGGGCGGGGGAAGTGTGGGTAGACAATTTGGGATTTTAGATTGGAAATGAAAGATAAAATAGTACTGACTTCTGTGGGAAATAAAATGGGTGGTTCTAAATTAACTTCTGGGAGGAGACACTCCATTGGTTCTCGTATTACTGGGAGCTTCCCCTTTTCAGAAAATCAGGCTGAAATTAGCATGGCTACAAAATTATCTTTTTCTTTTCCTAGATACTGTTGTATGCCAGGATTAAGACTGAGATTGTGGTCACGAAAGCATTGAAAAATCTGCATTGCAGCTTTCCCTCACTGTACCTGTCATATGTAGATAAAACAAAACTTATCTCCTCAAGGAAAATAACCGTAAAATTCACACATGCTAAAGAAATGAAACAATCTTTTATCATGTCAACAGATTATATGAATAAACAATTCTCCTGTAGGTAGGTGTTGTACAAAATAACATATGCATGTACTGTGAAGTATCAGTGTTTGAAATTCTCAGGGCAGCCCATACCTAGGATTTTATACTAACTTAAAGGAATGTGTATTAAGCCTCAACATTGCCTTGAAAATTTTCGACCACTGCTCTTTCAAAGTATGCAACAGACTGTATGTCAGTCCTTTAAAACATAAACTCTAAGTAGCAATATTTTAACATGAACAAAATTGACAGTTTCTTATCTATACTGGGTCAAGCTGAATCCCTCATAAAACTAAAAACAGAAAAATGAAGCAACAGGCATAATGTTTTCCTTCTCTTTAGAACAAAAAAATGCTTAAAAATGGGAAAATAGCTAATGCTTTTTCCCAAGTAGAGCAAAGTAAAAAGGATGTAGTAAACTGCAGGAAGACATGAAAGTCTGTCTTTTCCCATGCAAACGATCCTCAATGAACAGTTCCCCCAGTGAATAGTCGGGGTCGCTCATCACCTCGTGTGGTCAGGTGCAGAGCGTGGCCAGTGGTGCTTATAAAGCACTGTTTGTCCGTCTCTCTGAGAGCCTGAGTCCTCCTCCTTGAGAATTTCCAAGCACACGGATCCCCCTCATTCTCATTCTACTCGTGTAACTCATTAACACCTGGAAAATCTTTTATAGCATTTAACTGCATCAGATGCACTGTCCGGCACATGTTTTCTTAATAGGGCTTTCACTGTGGTATTGTCAAAGAGCCCTTATGTCACAGCTGGGAACATGAATCTGTCATGTCAGTGCTGTACCTTGGGTTAGACAGAAATAGTGTATGAGTGTGTTTTATGGAGGAGCCGAACATGCCCATATACTGTGTTAGCAGGGAAGAATGTGAAGCTTGTTCTCCTAAATAAAGATTCAGGCTGGTGCTGGTAGAGTACTTTGTACCATTTAAACACTGCTGCCTCTAAGGCATTGCACTTAAGGAAAGGGAAGTTTGAGGCAAGCAAGAGACATCCTAGTATTTTAGTGGTGTAATGCTGCTAGTTAACGATATGTCATCATTTACATTTCAGTAGGAAAAAAATTGCCAGGGGTTTCTAATTCAACAGAAACAACCAGAAGTTGATATGAATGTCCTTACCCTGGGAATATTTGTTTTTAAAACAAATTTGATTTAAACATATTTGGCAATATAAGAAGAAGGGGAAGAGAAGTAAATGTTTTCTAATTCCATATGGTTTTTGTGCCCATTAGATCACTGTAAAACCCTGCTTTAAATAGATTACTTTGTAGCTCTGTAATCAGAATGCCTTGGGTAATTAAAAAAAAGGATAGAACTGTGAAAACTGACAGCAACGCATGTATAAGACCTACTTTTTTCAGAGGAATTTTTAACATAGTTACATACATTTCATCTGAAAGTTAAACACTTAAAATTCACCAGCTACAACACTACCAAGTATGTCTTGATGGCATTCCAAAAGATAGAGCCCACATTTGAAAAGTGTTTGCAGACTTGAGAAACCGTAACTGTTGTGAAGGAGTTGACTGGGGTCCTCATTTAGAGAATGAATGGATGAAAGGAGCATTTCATATAGTCACAGGCAGTTCCAATTTTTAAACTACTTCTTCTGCTTTGAAAAGCATAATTCTTATGCTAAGAAATAAATTCAAGGTACACTACTAAATGCATTCTGTATGTTTAAAGTGTTTGACTGTGATGATTTTTGTAATGGTTCTTTAAAACCCTGAGCATTCAGGGGTTGATACCCCAAACCACAACCAGTCCAAGCTTAAGGTGGAACCAGTGAAACACACAGGTGTTTGGGTTATAGGGCTGCCTTCTGAATTTCCCTTTTGGGAAAAAAAAGGTATTCTCCTTTTTGCCATCTGTGTGATCTCCTTTTTTTCTAGCAGTGACGGCATTGAGATGCTCTTGTGGGCCCATGCCATGAGTTCATGTCCATGTCCTCACCAAAGAGGGAAGGAATAGAGCTGGCTAGGACTGCCATGGGGCCCCTGGGGAAAACGTGTGGATTTGTTTCTCAGTAAGGACTTTCTGTAAATTATTTTACTTTTTTCAGAAGGACTGATGCCCTTCCTGCTTCTGTGCAGATGCCCAATGGAGCAAGCACTCACTGAATGCTGTAGGTTTGCCCTGTTGGACTATGCAGCAGCCAACAGCATATTCCAAGAGGTGCTAACAGTTTTCCGATAGAGAGCACACTGCAGCTGAATTCTTCTACATGATTCCTTTCAGCAAACCAAGAGTCAAAAATGAGTCTGTGTAATTGTGTTGACCCTGGCTGGACTCTGGTGTGATGCCTGAGATGGCCACCTGAAAAACAGAGACTAGACAGGAATAAGGGAATAAAGGTAGGTATTTGTTTGAAGGGCCTTAAAGGTACACCCTTGGGACTCCAGAGGCTCCTGCCAAGATGGATAACAGGTCACGGGTTCTTCACAGTTCTGTAAACTTGCTTCATTTGCATATCAGGGTTAATTGTCCAATTAATGTCAGTTAATGATGTAACTACCCCAAGTTGCCCCCCTCTCAGAGGCTTTTAGTTTACACATTTTGGGGTTTGGTGTACTTGAGGTGGAAACCTGGAGAGATTTGTTGTGTCTAACCAGCATGAGAACAGTAGTTAACAGGCCACAAGAAACTTCAGGGTTACACACTAGGCAGTACAGGATTTGAAAAACATAAAAGTTAAAACCTAAGACATCAGGTGCCCACCAAAGCCACTCTATCCCTTCCCTCAGCTGAAGAGGAGAGACAAAATACAATGAGAATACAGGTCAAGATGAGGATGGGGGTTATTCTTCACCAAGAAGAATACCAGCAAAACAGACTCAGGTTGGGGAAGTCAATTTAATTTATTACACAGCTTTTCTCCCCAGACTCAACTTCATTCCCAATTTTTCTACCTCCCTGTGGAACAGGGGGATAGGGAATTGGGGCTGCAGTCAGTTCATCATACGTTGTTGCTGCTTCTCCTTCTTCCTCACGGGAAGGACTTCTAACACTCTTCCCCTGCTGCAGGATGGAGTCCCTCCCACAGGACACAGTTCTCCACAAACTCCTCCAGCACAGGTCCTTCCCATGGGCTGCAGCTTTTCATGAAGTGCTCCAATGTGGGTCCCCTGCAGGATCAGTCACAAATCCTGCCAGCATAGGCTGCCTTCACCATGCGCACTCTACACGTCCACAGGTCCTGCCAGGGCCCGGCCCCAGTGTGGGCTTCCCATGAGGTCACAGACACCTTTGGGCATCCACTTTGCTTCAATGTGTGGTACTCCAGGGGCTGCAGGGGCACAGCTGCCTCACCGTGGTCTTCACCAGGGGCTGCAGGGGAATCTCAGCTCCAGTGCCTGGAGCACCTCCTTCCCTTCCTTCTTCATGGACCTTGATGTCTGCAGAGCTGTTTCTGTCACATATTCTCCCTCCGCTCTCCAGCTGCAATTGTGTGGTTTTCTTCCCTCACCTTCTTAAATAAGTTATCCCAGAGGTGGTGCCATTGTTGCTGATGAGCTCAGCCTCGGCTAGCAGTGGGTCCATCCTGGAGCCAGTGGACACTGGCTGTAATGGACATGGGGGAAGCTTCTGGCAGCTTCACACATAAACACCCCTTAGCCCCACAGCTACCAAAACCTTGTCACTCAAATCCAATACAGTAATTAACCTTTGTACATGCCTAGGTATTGTGAGACGCAGTTAAGAGCTCTTGCAATATGTCACTTTGCTACAGCGAAGAAAGTTAAGGATTGAGGGAAAGGCTTAACTCTAAATTTTCTTGCCTGTATGAGTTTAATTTAGAATTGCAATCATGATGTAACATAAATTAAAATAGCAGTAGTAGATTGCTAGTTGGCAAATCTCTTAAGAATAATATAGGTACTTCACTAGATTAGGAGTACCTTCTATGTGCTTAGCCCATTGCTGAAATTAGTCTAGGTTTTTAATTTTAAGATACTTTTGAAGAGGAGAGAAGGGCTTTAACAGGTGAAGTTATGGTGACTCTCTGTGTGAACTGGAAGACTGACTTCTGGAAAGAGGAGCTTTCTTAATGAAAAAAAGCCTTTCTCTTCAAATAAAATTTGAAGTTTTGCCCCAAGCATCCTCCAACCCATGCATAATCTGGAGGACATTAACCATTAAAGTAAATATTATGTATTACTTGACCTGCAGGTGTAATATATTAAGTATTCAGAGCAAAAATGTGTTTTTAAGGAAGAGAGTAGAGAAATAAAGAGGAAATATGCAGGCCTTGTGAAGGACCGATGAAGGACAGACAAATGCCTTCTCAAAAAGGGAAGTATGGGAAGACTGTGTATCAGTGGTGCCTGTGTGTTTTAATTGGACACTCAGTTTCTTTCAATGTCAGAGGAGGGCTGCATGCAGCAAACAACTACCATATCTCCTGAGAGGAGCTGCTGCTCTGTCTCCTTCAGGAAGTGATATGGAAATGGACAGTCTCCATGCAAAGAATGCATGAGGAGTGAGCACAAGCTGGTAAATTTATTCTAATAACAAGGTTAAACATCATCTTTTCAGGGCACCCCACAGATATCCAGAGGAGATCCTGTAAAATGACTAGTGCATGTCCTTCCTAATGACAGGGGGAAGGGCGGCCAGGCCTGTTGGAAAGGCAGCTATTGACATTATCAGACCAGCTCTGTGGCCCACAGCCCTGTACACCTTCTGTCTTGGAGACGCTCCTCAGGAGGAAGGGCCACGAGGAGCAGCTCCGGTAGAACAAGCTCCACATCAAACACATAGCGGAGGAGGCACACAGGCACAGTGCTGCAAGGAAGAGCTGAAATCAGCCTTCGAGCAGATGACAAGAGAGGATCTGTCAAACCAGCCTTCAAGAGGACAGAGAGCATGCTGAGAGAAAATGATGATAATAGCAACAAAACCTTGAGGAGACTGAACAGAGAAAGAAGCTGCGGGAGGGCAAGAAAACAGGATCTGTATAGAGAGGCAGACAGAAAGAAATGACAAATGTCTTCATACAGTAACAGAGACAAAAAAGGACAGATCTGATAGGTGGCAAGTACAGAATTTGGTTCTGGCTTGGTTAGAGACTAATACAAAAAGAAGGCAAGTAACTGTTCCGCAGGGTTGTAAATGAGCATGGCAGAAAGCAGAGGAGTTTGTGGTAACAGACAGAAATTGGAATAGCATCTGGATCGCACAAGAAGACTCTGGGGTGAGTAAAGAACATTGGGAGGGGGTTGTTAAAAAAATCGTATTCCTAGCTTTGCATGTGGTTTCAGGCTGTAGCTCATCAATATGCCAAGAGAAAGGTGCCTGTCAGCAACGTGTTATAGATATAAGGGCTATGTCCAAAACGTAACCCTTGTATAGAAATGTTGGTCTGAACCGTGGCTAAACCTTCGTTGGGTAGCATAGGCTTGGGAAAGGTGAATCCTCATGAGGGTGAGCTCAGTGGTGCTGCTAAGGGCACTGTGTCAAATATGCTGTGGTGGAGGATCCACTCTTCCAGGTGGGCTCCTGCTGTCTCGTGCCCATGGTACATCTCAGTACAAAGTGGAGGACTAAGGAACTGGGTGCTAGATTCAAATGTGTAGAAGAGATAATGGAAGCAAAGGAAAGAAGGAAAAGAGTGCAGCTCAGCGCTGAGCTGTCTGTCTCTGCCTGTCTGTTTTCCTTGCCTTTTTGGCCCATGATGCTCTTCAAGTGCCCTCCTTTGCCGTCCTGCTGCTCTGCACAAGAGAAGGAGCTCCCATTAAAGACTCATTTGTATTACAACCTGCTAAATAGACGACTGTTAGTGAGGCAATGAATCAACCCTGGCTAACAGCAATGATACCCAGTATAGCTAATAACTTTTCCCTACTACCGTTTGCTATCTCCATCTCATTTGTTTCTCGCCTTTGGGAGAAAGAGCTCCATTGCATTACCTCTCTAATCCCTTATTGGGATGTACAAGTGTTTAAGCAAAAAACACATATATGCTTGTGTGGCAGGTAGGTGTTAATTTTTTACTGCAAATTCCCCGCCTCAAAAAATGCATTCTGATTAAAGTCTGAATCTGCCATTTCAATCCTGTTGTCCATCAACCCTTTGGCTATGAAGTCCTCGTTTTGTTGAAACGTCGGTAATTATAGTATCAAAACTAAATTGTAAGGTGTTCTGTTTTCTTCTTCATTGTGTCAATTTAGTAAAACATCAGTAAAATGCTCATAGATAACCATCTGACACTGGGGTTTTATGCAGCTTTTTCTCTTTCTTTTCTGAGTGTTTAAGTGTTAATACCTTTGCAGTGGGCAAAAAGTAATTGTCTCAGGAGAGCATGGCTAAGAGTTTTGAAACTGCTGCAGGATCTGGACACTTAAGTTCCCATTATTTTTAATGATCGCTGAGCATCCAAATTCCCCATGTAGTTACAGTTACCTACCAAAATGTCCTCAAAGAGTTGGTGGACCAAAACTGGTTTTATTCTGAGATAAATTGCCTTCTTTTCTCTGGAAACTTACCAAGTTATTTATTGAAGAGGCAATTACCAAATGTCATAACAGATTTGACTTACTAACTGTAAATAGCCAATCTATCAACCATTACATGTGTTTAAAAGCATTTTTAGGTCTACTGGTCCTTTTTTGGCCTCTTTAGGAGCTATCTAGGGGGGACTGAACCACTTAACTTCTGATTTAAAATATGACCCTATGCAGGATGGTTGTTTTATTGGAAGACCACCCTGCACTGCAGGGCTCCAGGAGAGTTAGAAGAAAGTATTTTTTCTGTGTTAAAGATTGGTGTCTTCTCTGGCTACAGAGATCTCTCCTGTCCTGTATGCTCATGGGCTATTGAGACACTGAAATCACTGCTTTGATAAACTTGTTTCTGTAATAATTTACTCACCAGGGTACCATTTCACAGTGTTGGCCTGTTACTTGAAGAACATTCACATGACACAGGAATGCAAAAACATAAATTAGAAACTTACTTTCTACAGAGATTTTCTTTGATTTGCTTTACTGTGTAGATGGAGACCACTCAAAAAGCATTGCCCCAGTGGCATAACCCTACCTCTGATAGTAACTTTTAACAATCATACAGTCCTTTAATGCTCAGCACCTCCTAAAAAATAAGAAATATAGGGTAACATAATGCTGGATAATTGAATGTTCAGCTTTAGAAAATTTCCCATCAATGAAGAAAGGGTAGAAAGTGGGTGTTTTTTGGAAGCTTAATACTAGATGATAGTATTTAGAATGGAGGTAATATCAGTGAACTGCAAAGGAGGAATCATTTGTGAATTCTGTCCATATTGACCAATAAACAATTTATGGAGAGAACACAAACAAACCGTTAGAATATTTTAAGATCATCGCTTCTGACAAGTATACTTTATTTATGACTTTGCAGTACATTCTTCTCCACTAATGTTTACAGGAAGTAAAAAGAGAAAGGGGGAAGATGCAGTGTTCACAGTGTTTACAGTGTTTTATCCTCTTGTCCTCTGCTGTGTGTGGGGTATTGTCAACATCAGTTGATCAGATAATCTCAATGTTCTTGTCTTATATAAAACCCTGGAACTAGAAAAAAATCACAGATATGGCATTAAATGTTTAAGGAATAGGACTGCAAAAAATGGTGCTCCTTTATCTGAAACTTGTGTGGTACTGCTGTCAGTAAATAAGTGCTGCAGGCACAGCCAAGCCAGTCTGGGTGAAAAAGGAGGGAGAGATGGGTTGGGATAAGTATTCAGCCTTACCACAACTCCTGCCACTGTTAGACACTCTATTGCCAAAGCCAAAGGTTCATAGTCTGATGGGATTATATGCCTAGATAAGAGCAGTCTTTGAGTATAGCTTCGAATCTGCTGATACAACAGGGATTTTGTGGCTTTTGTCCACACAGGGATCTGAGTGCTTGAGGAAATACATAAGGTTTAGGTTTCTGAGACTGAATCACCAGACAAAGGTAAAACTTCTATTATTATAGTTTAGAGGTGCCTGCAGGTGCTAGGTAATATGCAGATCCCCCTGCAGTACAAACACGTAGGGCATAGTGCTCCATCGAAGTGATTGCAGTCCAAATACCAGAGCTGGGAGACCACGGTTCTGTTATGTCAAAGCTTAGATTACAAAATCATCATGTTTTAGAGGGAAGCCAAAGCCTTTAGAAAATGCTTGGCTAAAAGACATGTCAGAGCAATCACATTTAGTAATGAAGAGGTCAAGATTGTGATTTGTGTCTCAAAGTCACAAGAAAGAGCCCTGCTCTGAGAAATCTTTTCCTGGAAAATGTTGAAATTCATATGTGTCTGGTGAAAAAATTAAATATTTTTTTACTTGAAGATAATGAATCTAGAAAACCAAAATACAGAAGAACACAAGGCAGAATGAAGGTAGAACAAGCCCAGAGAACAGTGTGGGCCATCAAGGAGAAAGGCAAGAGAGAAACCAAACACTTGGGTCAGGCCTCTGGTTCCCAATCCCATACCATGAATTTGCCATCCCAATTCACCATCCATTTTCCTCTTTTCAGCCTAGGCCAGAGTTTCTCAGAAATGGGCTGCAGTCCCTGGGATGAGGAGGGCAGCAGCCCTCTTTGGTTTGGACACCCACTAGTGATTCCACATGCTCACAGCACCGAGGGGTGCGGGCATGGACCCTGCTGTGCCAGGTGTCCCTTTGGACATCTCGGCATCTTGGGACAAGGCTGCCACACCACCCCAGAGCCAAGTAGGGCTCCCTTTCTGGAGAGACCCTCTCCTGTCTGAGCACCACTTCCTATGGCAGCATTTCACACACTGTTGAGAAAAACCTGGAGTAGAAATAATAAGGAGGCCCTTCGAAGTATCTTCTGCTTTAAAAGATACCCTGACAGTGTTGGTTAACTAGACAAGTGTGCCTCTAACAAACCCATCAAGCTTGATAAATGGTTCTCTATTAATATCCTAATTTTGCTGGATCTCATGAGCAGCTTTTGGAGTTCAGAGGCAGAAAAAGACTGCTTGAAAGACAGCTCTTACAAGAAGCTAATTGCATGCAGGGTTTTCAGAAATATTAGGTCAACTCCTGTTCAAAAGTTGGGGGCCTGTTGTTCTTTAGTGGCAACAAAATTAATTCTTCTGGGCTTGGGGAGAAAAAGAAATACTTTGATTTTTAGCAGCTAATATACTGTTGAATCTTACTTCAGATAACTTCAGAATTTTTTTAAGTTTTTAAACATTCCACAAAGGAAGTGATATAATTTCAAGGATGAAGGATGGTGTAAAATAATTCCAACAAAATTGATTGTGTTGGAAGTGCTGTGTTTATATGACTTTTGTAAAATACTGCTTTTTTAATGCTAATATTTCAGCAGCAGAGAAGAAATATTGCAGTTGAGTTCTCTTCTGGAGACATACATAAAAATACCATTTGCACCAGTAGAGCAGTGAAAACAATGTGATTTAAGTTGGGAAAGATCTTTCCCCATAGGTCATGTTTTAGTTCTAATTACAACCTATCTATCTTAAAGATCCAGGATTTACTATCTAAGGACAGACTGGTGTCTGGGACAGTGACCCATGTCAGTATTTCAGAGAAAGATGTAAAACACTTTTACAACATGGCATGTGTCTATGTTACTCCACTCTTTAATATAGTAGTGCAAGCTCACTGGTTTCAATGGGGTTATACTGGTGAAATGAGAATACATTTCACTCAAAGAGGGTCTGAGTTTTCTTTGTAGTAAGCAACTGATTTTTGATTTCTTGATTGTCTCTGTTTTTTTGGGTTTTTTTTAAAGAATTTATTGTTACTGTCCTCTTACAAAGATGATCCCACCACCCTCTGGCTTGGTCATTCTATCCATCATGCACAGACCTTGCACGGATTCCCAGTGAGGTCTCTACATTATTAAAAGTTTTATAGAAAAGTGTTCCAGTGTGCTTCTTGATTTCCATGTGTAAAATATTTTTTAAAAGCAATATTGCTATGAAAAGAGTTGCTTATAAAACATACTTTTAAAACTTGAGGCTGTCAAGAAAGATTCATCTCAAATGCTTTTCAAAGTCACTCCTTATTTACACATCACACTGAGATTCTAGCTTGATACTAGTCTTCTTACCTGATATTTTTCCTTGATAGTCCCACTCAAAGGATTCAAAAAGCAACGTGTAATAACACAACTAGATTTGATCACTAAAATGTCCAATTAAGTATTTTTCTGTTGTTCATTAAATTTGAAAGTGTTCACAGGGAAAATAGACCATTTAGTGAAATGATGCACAGGAGAATCTGTGCATATATATTTTGTAATTGGGATGAGATGTTGCGTTGGTGTGAAGCATCTTGGGAACAGCCACACCATGAGATTCTCATCCCTGGTGGGGATGAGGGAGAGGGAACCATAGTAGATAGAGACCAGTGGGTCAGGAATATCAGCTCTAAGTTGTGGCTATCTAGAGCTGGAGTGAAGGAGCAAGATCACCACAACCCTCTTGCTCAAGATGAACCGTATCATACCATAAAAGTTAAAGTTTTTGCCTTTTTAAACTGATTTTTAAAAACTCCAATGAAAGATAAATTGCATTATTTGGGCTTTTAAGCCTGACTTGGGAGAAATGCCAAATGCTATAACTTCTTGCAAGATGGAAATTCTATTTTTCAATCTGATGTAAAAATTGCATGATCATAGTAAATATTCTATCTTAAATCTCTTCTAAAAGGAAAAATAATAGGTACTGCTACATGTCTCTCAAACAATCTTAGCTAATCTAGACTTCATAGTTGCAATGAGGTTGTAGCCATCACTGTGTGTGGGTGGGTGTGTGGGTGTGTGTGCAAGACTGGAGAAATCATGGTCATCTGAACTTGTGTTACAAAGTGTCCTTCATGCAGAAGAATATCTTCAATATTCAATCCTTCCAATGGCAGCATTCCATAATAGTGAACTCTGGGAAATGTGTCAGTTAAAAATATCATGAAAGGCAGAATGAGTAACCCCAAAAAAGAATCTCCTTCATGAACGCAAAAGGCTTTGTGTATTTGGGAATCATCCTTTCCCAGTGAGATGAGCCCTTCCAGAGTGATGAGGAGCAGGAAATGCCAAACATTCCTTGGTTAAGGAAAGTGAAAATGACAGTCTCCTAATGCAGGGTGAGAGATCCTGCCCTCTCATTTTTATCCCCCAAAGACTCATCCAGAAAATGTGTTAGTACTATTTTTTTTTTGCTGATGATTTAAATTAGAACCTTACACCACAGTTCTGCCACATATCTGTCTTCTTTCATAGCCTTCTCTTTCTCTGTCTTACTTGATAATGACCCTAAAGTGGGCTTGCTTTTACATGTGCTTTTAGCCTGAGCTCATCCACAGAACTGAAATGTAGAAGTACTGTTTTTGCAGCCTGTAGAAAGACAAAGACACGAGGCTAGAAAAGTGGCATGTCCCTTCATTTTTGTACTTCTTTCCTGATCTAACCTGAAGGTGTGCAATAAATAGCCTTTAAGTGTTTCCTGAGCATCCTTGCATCTCTAACAGCATATTTGCCCACTTACATGTTTCAAAACACATTGATAACCTCTCTTCTGTTGTTCCCTTTTTGGAGAAAACCCCTAGGCTGGATGATGCTAATCAGAAAATAAAAGAAAAAATAGCCAATGATCGATGAAGTAGGTTATGCTATGTATCGTCCCAGGATATAACATAACAAAGCAACAGGCCCCTTTGAAATGTTGTGATAGGTAGGCAAATGCTCAAAGCTGGACTTGAACTGCTTTTACACATGGAACAGATGCAATTTTCCAGTGCATTATCATCTCCAGCTCCCTGTGATAGTCTGTGAAGTTTTCACCTTTCTATCAACTCTAGCAGCCAGCAGGAAGTTGCACCTTCTGGGAAACCACTCTGAGACTTTGGCAGCAACTTCCTCAGAAACTCAGAAATGACCATTGCAAACCCCACCACCTTCTCCTTCACAAGCAAGGTGCTGCCTTTGTTTTTCTTTCCAACATATCCAGCATGTAGATTTAAAACAACAAAAACAAAGTCTTGCCAAAACAAAACAAAACACCACAATGCCTACTCAGTTCTCCCTTGGGAGTAAGATGAGAGGGAGAACCCCACATGGCAGATGTTGGTTGTTTAATGTTCTACAGGAAGGCAGTCAGATGCTACAGTGATGTTTAACCCCATGGGAAGCAGGGCAAAACAACTTCCATGCTCCCCTCCTCAGCAGCGTGAGAAACAGGGACGATGTACAGGTGGAAGCAGTCAAGCTAAAAAAATGACCAGGAACGAGTACCAACACTAAGCAGTCTTAGTGCTTCCACTAGGTCAAATCCTTGTTTTGGAGGATTTAAGTAGGACAGAGCCCCATGCTGAGTTTCCTTCTGGCTGTGGGTTCCATTCCTGTGTGCACATGCGTGTGTGCAAGCATCACCCCATCTAGTCCAGGCAGTGAACACAGCAGAAGTTCAAAGCTTTTGGATTCCTCTTCATCGCTTTTTTTTTAGGGGCTGTGTCTGATCTTTGCTTTTCATCCCTGTATTTATTTGGAAGCATTTCTCTTCCCGTTTCTTCATGTGGCAGGTTGCATGCAGATTCGTTTTTCTGGTATTCAGTGACCGTCCGCATTGCTTTGTACTTAGTTTACATCTTCACGGCTGTAATGAAACCGAGACTTGAAGGAATAACTGGATAAGCAGGTCTCTCTCTCCAGCTGTCATGTCTAGTTGTGGCAGAAAACTGGTGTTTCATTGTAAAAGATGTTAATTTCAATCTGAGCTGTGGCTGTGTTGAGAGGAGCATAAAAGGAATTCTTGATTATCTATATCAGTACCGTTGTCCCCAGGGACAGACTCTGAATCTTCAGATCACATATGGCAAGAGTGCTGTGATAAAATATGCATCAATAAAACTTTGCAATTTATGATAATAAAGGAGTGGAAAGTTTTATACACTGTGATAATTATTCCTGACTGGTACTTTTTCCTTTCTTTCGTTCTTCTGTATGCCTTTGTGTTTAAGCCTTTTCTGCATGTTGTAGCTATGATTGCATCACTGAAACTGCAGGTTCACAAACTGGGGGGCTCACCTTGTTTCTAGGTCCATTGACCTCCTGTAGCCATCAGTTCACTTCTAAAGCAGCAGGAATTTGCCATCTCTGGGCAGGTTCTGCAGTGCTGTGACTCCTCACTGTTCTTCCTCTTCTGTGCATGCACACACACTACATGCATCATGGATTTCAGAGTAGCTTCCAAAAAGGATCAAATTATATTCCTCTGATCTTTCTTTGCATACCTTATTACTATAATCGAAGAGAGAAGTATGCATTTGCATGAAGGCAGCATTTATCCCATACTGCATGTCACCTGCACTGTTTTAAGTGTATTTCATCTAAATAGAATTTTTATTCTTTTGAAGTAGGAGAAATAATGATATGTTTACACTCACAGGAAGTAAACAGTGGACTTTTATATAAAACCAATATATTATCTGTGACCTTATTTTTTTTCTTCCTCTGCTCATGATATCTTTGGTGCCCATCCTATGAGAGATTCTGTCCTCTGCTTAGGCACACTCGACAGCAATTAATCATACAGCTTGAAACGCATGGCCTGGCAGTACAAACCTCTTGCATGCTTGGGCTCTGCTGACTTCAAAGGGACTTCCACATGCAGTGTTTACAGGCAGCTCCCCTTCACCGAACACCCTCACTGACATGTTTGCACAGCGTCTCCCGCTGTGGGATCCCAGGCTTTACTGGGACATCTAAGCCCTGCTGCAGCACAAATCGTCGTTAGTCCCATCTGTCTCGTGCTCCCCTTTTGTTTTTTCGTTTCTCAGTAGTTTGCTCTGATTGGCCTGAAGGAAATAAATCAGCCACTCTTAGCCTTTTCCAGGCTTATTTCCCCACAATTAAGGATGAGCTGTGAAACTAGTTAGGAGAAACAGCGTAGCCATCAAGCAATCTCAAGAATGTTTCCTCTACTCATGCTCGCTCCACTAAATTGTGTGCTCCTGTGCAATGCTAGCGAAGTGCTTATCTTGAAGCATGTGCTTACTTCCCATCTGCTTCAATAGTACTTGGTCACCTGCCTGAGGTTCGGCATGTGCTTAGAGATGCTGCATGTCTGGGCACCAAGGCCCCCCTCACAAAGTCCGTAACTATCCAGTCTTGCATGTTCAGCATTTTCCTAGATTTCTGTGGGTGCTTGAATGCCATCAAAAGCAGCAAGGTTGAGATCATTTGTATAAGTGCTTAAGTGGACTTTTACATCTTTAAAAGTTCTGCTGAATCTGGACCTGCCTGATTAAAACCCCAAACCCCAAACACTTAGCAAAAAGAATAGGAAGGCTATTTGCAAGTACATTTCTTTTTTGTGCAGCAGCAGTTAAAAAGACAAAATTTAAAACTATTAGTTCCACACTAAAGAATGATGGGAGATTTGGGTTACAAAAATAATAATTTCTAATTCTACAAATGTAAGGAGAACTGGATGATAAGGCCAGCAGTAAAAAGGATCATGTGAGGGGTTTTCTGCCTCTGCCCTTGTGTGAATTAATAGGAAATTAAAGACTATTAGAAAGTTGATTGAATTTTGCTTCTTAACTTCTTCATTTTTCATTAAGGTGATCCTAAAAGCAGGTGGCTTTCAATTAGTTTTGTTGACAGTGCTGGCTAAAGTTGTAATGATCCTTGGGAGAGTGAAAGAAAAGAAATTTATTGCAGTAGGGATAAGCTATGCCAGGCAAAGAGACAGAGTACATAACCACTAATTAACTCATGTAGTCATTAAGAAAAAAAAAAAAAAGGAGGAAGAAAAAACAATGTGTAACCTGAAAGAGGACTGTAAAGCATCTCTGCACTGCAGATCAGACCCTTGAGCTTTCATTACACTGTGCATATCATATTAGATGGTATATATGAGCCAATTGCATATAAATCACATTCTCCCAATGTTGCAAGTCCTTGTCACAGAGCATATTTAATTTAACATTGTAATATTTATTTTCTAAAGTTCTAAGTAGGCCAAAACATACCCAGTAAATTGAGTGTTCTGCCACAGCACAGTGCCTGACCTACACTCCAGTAGAAAATTAACCCTAATTCATCTTCATAGTGACCCTATGCCAAACAGCTATTCCAGATGCTCCATTCCTGCCCTTCGCTGACTTTGTAAAGTGAAGCTGTAGCGATTTTGACTAATTCAGTTTGGACTTTTAATTACATCTATTCCATTCATTTGTTTCCACTTAAAACCATCGTGTTGTGGTTGGGTGGCTTGTAAGCAAGCTTTGCTTGGTCTTAGTATCCTTCAGGGACAGGCTTAAGCCAGAAGGCGTGTACGTCTGTTGAAGCCATGTCAAATGGGAACTGCTATCTCAGATTTGAACTACAAGGCATTGTTTTCTGACACAAAGGGTCAGAGTCTGCCTAGTTATTTCCATGTGTCCCTCCCCCACCTCACTCCCCTCAGGATTATTTTAAATTCACATTATGGATGAGCGTTTGTGTGCATATGCACAATTCACTGGAAAACAGAGGCTCTTTATTGTTCAAAGCTTCTCTAGAAGTGACTTGTTTCAGGCATTCCTCTCACAACCACTCGCACATCTCTGAAACCAGGGAGATTTCAGTCAATCTGCTAACAAAGTCTGTTTTCAGACACCATGTGGAGAAACCTGAAATGCTTCAAGCATTTTTATTATCTGACTTCTTTCTTATTGTTGATAAGAATTAGTGGAAATTGATTATGAACTTTTGTGCTTGTTCTGCTATTATTTGAGGGATTAATTCTATGTTTTATAGTACGTAACACATTAATACTGTATTTTGTAGCGCATCACAATCAAACTCTTTTTTCTGCTCCTCACAAGATTAACAGAGATTGTACCTGATTTCTGTAATGTTTTCTACATGTGTAGAGCTGGGCATATTTGGACTGCAGTGAGGGTGCGAAGTGGGAAGGCTGCAGAAAAGACGCCAAGATAAGAAACTCTGAGTCTTCCCACTGACCCCTTGCCAGGCACAAATGAAAATGTTTCGTGACAAAATCTATCAAATTTCAGGTGTCTTGCGCAAATTATTCCTAAGAAGTTAAAGTGTGGAAGGAATTTTTTTTTTTTTTTCTTTTAAATCCTGGATTTATCAAAGTCAGGTGACTTCTGGTTTTGACATTACAGGCACACAAGTAAAGCTTTGCTGTCATTTCTTAGCTCTAGTATGACTCTGCTTATGAAGAGAAATTGGGCCATATGGGAGCATATGGAAAAAACAGAAGGTTAGTATTTGTGGGAAAGTACCTCCTACAGGTGGCATTGTAATTAACCTTGCGGGTCCTGAGTACACACGTCACTCAAACGTGCACAGGTGCCATGTCCCTGCATGGAACAGGAGCACAGTTCCTATGCCAGGACCACCGGGAGCCACCTGGCCCTGAGCCCACCCTTGCCCACCATGGAGCTGCTGGCAGCCCTGAGCCCCCACATTCCACAGGCACTCAGTGGCCAAGGTGGAGGGTGGCCCCTCAGAGCTGTAGGTAGCACTGTGCTCTCCCTCATATGCTGCAGAAACAGTTGTTGGGAGACTGCTTTCTCCCACCCTGTGATTTCCCACGCCCCCTCATCCTGGCACAATCCCATTGCCCAGGGTTTTGCCAGCTGGGAGAGGAGGGGGCAGCTGTGCAGCCGTCTGGTTGGCCTCGCTCCTCTTGGTTGCCCTGGCTGTTACCAAAGGGCTGGTATGACATGACATGGTAGCCATTTGGCACTCTCCTTCCCATGTTTAGGGCAGAGCTGGGTGTGTCTCTGCATAAGACACAGCCTTGTGGCCACCTCTCCTCCAGCGCCAAGAGCAGCTGAGACCATGCTGACTGTGCCCTGGACATCTCACATAGGGACAACAAATAAAAATGAGGAGTAGCCATATTCACAGAAGGTCATGTGCCTGGGACATTGGCATGTATGTTAGGGGAATAGGTGGAGCAAATGTGTTTGGGACGGTGAGCTCAAGAGAGAAAATAGGAAAAGGTGAGATGCAATCAAGCTTGGGCAAAGAGCTGGACCCATGCTTTTGCCCCCAGCATGAGTGCCAAACACATTTCATCAAAAATTACTAGAGAGGAAGCAAATTGAAGTGGATTGAGAACTAGCTGAACAGAAGATCCCGGAGGGTCATAACCACTATCACAGGATTTAGTTGGAGTCCTGTCACTAGTGGAACCCCCAAGGTTCAGTACTGGGCCCAGTATTGTTTAACTTATTCATCAGTGACTTGGATGAAGGAGCAGAGGCCTCCTCAGCAAGTTCACTGATTGCACAAAGCTGGGAGGAGTGGCTGGCACCCCAGAGGGCTGTGCAGCCCTTCAGAAGGACCTCGACAGGTTGGAGAAATGGAGATGGGCAGAGTGGAACCTTCTGTAATTCAGCAAAGGCAAATGCAGGGTCCTGGCCCTGGGGAAGAACAACCCCAAGCACCAGGACAGGCTGGACACTGACCTGCTGGAAAGCAGCTCTGCAGAGAAGGACCTGGGGGTCCTGGTGGACAACAAGCTGTCCATGAGCCAGCAGTGTGTCCTTGTGGCCAAGAAGGCCAAAGGTCTCCTGGGGTGCATTAGGAGGTGCATTGCCAGCAGGTCGAGGGAGGTGATCTTGCCCCTCTGCTCAGCCCTGGTGAGGACACATCTGGAGAGCTGTGTGCAGTTCTGGGCTCCTCAGTATGGGAGACACAGGGAGCTCCCGGAGCAGGTCCAGCAGAGGGTGAAAAAGATGATTGATTGAGAGATGGGGGCACCTCTCTTATGAGGAAAGGTTGAGGAAATTGTGCTTCTTCAGCCTTGAGAAGGGAGGACTGAGAAGGGACCTCTTCAATGTCTGTAAATGTCTGAAGGGAGAGTGTCAAGAGGATGGAACCAGGCTCTTGGTTGTTCCAAGCAATAGGACAAGAGTCAGTGGGCAGAAACTGGAGTACAAGATCCTCCTGAGTGTGAGGAAGAACTTCTTTACTGTGCAGGTGCCCGCCCACTGGAACAGATTGCCCAGAGAGGTTGTGGAGTCTCTCTCACTGCAGATTTTCCAGAGTCACTTGGACACAATCCTGTGCCATGTGCTCTGGGATGACCCTGCTTAAAACAGGAGATTGGACCAGATGACCCTGTGCATCCTTTCCAGCCTCACCCATTCTGTGATTCTGTGAAGTACATCTTAAATAACAAGAACCAGCACAGTCAAAATGTCCTCACCTCTGAAAAGATTTGAAGCTTTTGCACAGCTTTAATAAATGCAATTTGCAGAAACAGTGCAGTGTTTTAAAATAAATTATGCTCACAGAGTCACATGCTGTGATTTATCTTTAAGAATCCTCATGCAGTGTGGTTTATTAAATTTCAACCTGGGCTCTCAACTGTTCAGTTAATGTAGATAATTAATTTGATTATCATTCAATCAGGCTGTTTTGTGACTGAAATAGTTCCACATTGTTGCTACAAATATTTCAGTTAGCTTGTATGAAGAAGTCATAATTTATATTTTTTTGCTTGCTTCTTTGTTTTGTTTTATTTTTGTCCTCACTATCTTTCTTTCTGGCAGTGAGTTGTTTTAAAGTACATAGTGTTGGATTACTAATGCCTCCCTCTAATGCTTTAATGGGTTTTTTTGAGCACACAGTTAGTATTCGTTCTTAGCTATGCATGCATCTTCTAGTCACATTAGGCGACCCTTTTTTCTTTCCTTTTTCTTCATGCAGAAGACAGAGGAGGAAAAGTGTGGGCACCCTGTGTACTACATTGCAGTTCTTAATGAATATATGCGTATTACTTACTAATTGTAAAAAGCTGTCTGGCTGCAGTATGCAGGATGAAGAGTGTTATGCATTAGTAGACTACATTTTATTGCACTTCTTGGCTACAAAATTATATACTAAGTACATTAGTTTAGAATTAGAGCAGAACGTAAGTACCTAAATACAGTTGACGTGCTCACCCTCTTCACTTCTTGTGACAAAACAAGTGGAGTTTGTTTTTACTAGCGTCCTTTAGATGTACTCTGCTGTAAAAATTCCACAGAGCTCCAGAGATGGAGGTGGCTTTACGTGCTGTCACCTCATCAGGTGCAGTAGGTAGCCTGCACACCACACATCACAGAGGAGCCCCAGTCCAGCCTCACGCAGGGAAGGTGCTCACTGCACCTCTGACCCACAAAGGGAGCTGAGTGAGCAGAAGTAGGAACCCTTGCTGGGCCAGATGGTGAAGTTAGGCAAGATTTTGGATCCATAACTTTGCTTCAGCTGTGTCAGCCTTTCTGATGAAGGGTATTGACTCTGCTCACAAGACTTGTTGCGTGACATCAGCACTGCTCTCTGTTACTATACACTGCACTCTTCTGACAAGTTCCTGCAACAGCACTCAAATGCCTCTCTGGGGAGCTTGTATACATGTCAGGGTGAGGAAGGCAGAGCAGAAAAAAATATAAAGAGATAGGGCTTTTTTCAGTTATGTGGTCCTTTTTCCCTTCCAAGAAAAACTGCAGACTTTGAATCAAGGGTGTTGAAATAATTTTTTTATCCAGGATAGAAATTCCGCCTTCAACTTCTAATAATAGCTTAGCATGGATTGTTGATTTCACTTATGAAAAAGACCTCTGAAATTGTGCTCAGTCTTGCCTCAAGCCTTCAGGAGTATTTCTTCCCAATTTATGGAGTGCATTGCAGTGGATGCTAGTAAAACCAATTATTTCATGAAAGTGACTGGTAGACTGCAAGGAAAAGAAAGTCCTTTCTCATCTGCCTAAATAAAAATTTAGATACCCTGACTTGCTCAGTTCAGACCAGTGGGCAATGTTTGCTGCAGAAGGGTATCAGTGAGAGCCTGTGGCAACTGTGTTCCTTGTTCCTTCCTCCTTTGCCTTTCCCCTCCTCTGGAATGGGAATGTCTTGGAAAGGTTATGGGGAAAGACTGTGACTGTGGAAGTTCAGGGATGTCTCTGATAGCAGACCTCAGTCATTGTAATACCAGCTTCAAGCATTAAGTATTTTTTTATAAAGGTACAATTGAAAATTATCAAATCTATCTTAAACATCAGGACTGAATCCAATGCCACTTAGATTAATGCGAATTTTGGCATGGAATTCCTTTGAAATATAAGGCTCACCAATGCACATAGGAAATGGTAGACAATATCAGTAGGCCTTGAAAAAGAAAAATAAAAGGAGCTAAGCTACATCTTGCACTGCTATTATTTGTTTTTAAAAGCCATTTCCCAAAGAGTGCTTGGTATTGGGTATTCCTACACAGAAATATGTAGGAAGATTTAACCTATGCAGTAGAGAGCTTCAAACTCTAAAGCACCAGGTCTTGGTCCCTGTGGAAAGCTCTTGCAAAGAATTGTAAGGTTTCCCCCCCGCCTTATATTTGACCTGAGCAGCAAATAGTCACAGACCTTTTTGTCAGGTTCTGTATGTTACAGGAAAGATGTGGTGCATGCTTTTTCCCAAAAGCTCCATATCCTTCATAGAGGGTAGATAAAATGTAGTATTTTTCTCCACTTTTTTACACTGTTTATTGTTCAGTAAATTTTCTTTAAATGCCATTCAAGTACTGTGCATTATATTATTTTGCTTTTGATAAACACATCTGAACTGTGCTTAATAAGTACTATGGATCAATTTAAAATAACACTGCTTTAGAATGCTGCAGAAGACACAATCTAGTCTTGTACCTTCATTTAGATTTCCACTGCGTTGCTATATGACTGTTGTTATTAAATTCAGGTACCATTCAGAGTGTGTGTGCTGAGGGATGAAACAAAAAAAAAAGCAAGGCTGATGATCCTGCGACTTGAGAGCCTTTGTAGAAGCTGTGTTCAGACAAGGTCTGCTGGAAAGAGAAGAGTTAAAACAGCAATAGGTCATGGTAATGGTATTGTAATATCGGTAATGTAGTTCTTGATAACATAATGGCTTTTCTCTCGAAGGTAGTTACCTGAAAATAAACAGATTACAGTTATTTGTACCTTAATTCAGCATTATTAAATGCCAAAGAGCAACTTGAAGTGAGCCTTCAGGAGTTATCTGACTGTAAACTAGAGCATATTTTAGAAAGGTGTTTCTTTTAAAGGCTGTGAAGACAGCTTTGGGGCAACCAAAGGATGCAAAGGGCCAGGCCAGTAGATAAATAGGAGCAGTGCTGATGCAGGAAAAGGAAGTTATATAAGGAAGCAGAACAGTTTAGGATGTTTAGAACAAAAAGTGCATCTTGAATCCAACATATCTGGAATATTGGTACTTTTGCCTCATGAAGTACCTTGTTAACAGTGACCAAAATGTTTGATTTTGAGGGTGAACTGAACCCCCTACATTACAGGCAGATTTTCAGGAGAAATAGAAGATGTGGCTACTTGTCCTGATGGTTAAAATCAGCCTTTATACACTCTGCTTGTTACTGCAGAATTAATGGGCATGCACACATCTTGTTAAGTTACTTTGAAGTATATTGAAAGGCACATGTTTTATTAATCTAATTCTGCTAAGACTACTTTAAACAAAGTTGTAAAGGAAATACTAAAATATTTTTTGCTGAGATTATAATAATTTACCTAAGTAACATTAGTAAAGCAGTAGATAATGGTGACAAATGACTATGGAATATTTTAGGCACAGAAATCAGGCTTACAAGAATTGAAGTCACTAGGGACCACAAAGGTAAAATAAATTTCCTGACTCTTAAATGCTGACGTCTATGCCATAGTGAGATGTGAAAGCTCATTGGGGATTTGTTTCATATAACCTCCAAATGAGAAGTAAGAAGAGAAACAGTCAGTATCATGAAATTTAACAGTTGTTCCAGGAGCAGCACAATTTAAAAAGCCTGGAGTCATATAGATTTGTTTTCTATACCCTTAGATGCCCATGCCTCCTCTAGAGTAGCCTTATTGTCTCTGTTGTGGCTCCTATTGTCTCAGCCACCCTGACAACATCTCAATTTTCCCTCCCCGTGCCCCGTGTCCCGTGCCCCGTGTCCACACAAAACTAAAGATTCTTTCAAGGCTGTGGGGATCTGTTCCATGACAAGGTCCAAGTCACCCATGTGCTAGTTGTCCAGCCAAATCCCCAGCCTGCCCAGCAGAGGCCAAGGCCTGAACCACAATTAAGAGAGCAGAACTTGCTGTAGATTTTCTCTCCATGGGATATTCATTTGGCTCTTTCTTCTCTTTGTTGCAGTTTTGGATAATACGTGTAGGGCCCTGATTATTTCTGTTGCTGTCAGCTCTGAATTAAGCCAGCTGAAACAGGCTGAAAGAACTGAGATTGAAATAGGCCAACAGATTTTAAACTAATTATGGCTAGCCGGGACAGACAGGCAGAAAGAGCCCTGTCTTAAGGAGCAGGCTGTGAGTGTGTGAGCACCCAGGGCCCCAGCCTTGAAGGACCCTGGAGACCATCAGTCTGTGCTAGGATTGTGCTTGATAATAGAGATGATCCTGTATTATGCAGTCCTGTATAGATGATCCAATCCCACATCTCAGATGGGGAAACCTTTTGTGGGAAAAGGTATTTTCTGTATTTTTGTGGCAACAAGATCCTCGGCACCCCAGGCTGCTGCATGTCCAGAAACCGACTGCTGTTTGCTTGCAGATAAGTTGGATGTGGGCTGTAAATCTGATGTACTGGACTGCATCTGCAGGGAGGCTGTACCTTCCATGGGTAGCATGCCTGCCCAGACCCTGCTCCACAGGCAAGGGAGAGCCATTCCCTCATGTAATATGAAACTTTCCAGGATCACCAAGGCCCAGAGTCCACACTGTCCTTCAGCATTCACGTGGTGGCTCTGCCATGGACAGAGGGATGGCAAAATTATGTCATTTCTGTATGAGCCTGTGCTTTAAATGGTGCAGTCACTGGAAGGGATCATATTCTCAGATGGATGAGGGAGCAGAGAGACATCAGCAAAGCAGGAAAAACCCAGCCTAAACTGCAAATGAATATTCCTCTTTTTTTGTTGTAAAATTGAGTGAATTCGGAACCAGCAATTTAATAATTAATGTGATGCAACTCTTCCACATGCAGTAAAACTGAGACATAAGCCTGACCCTGTTTTTCAGCAGCACCCTGTCCTCTGGCACTGCCTCTATTCAGTTAAGGACGTACTTAAGAAAAGATGCACGTTTCTGCCTTGGTGAATTTAATGGTGCTGAAGTCCATCCCACTGCAGGACAGCAGTTAAGTACCTGCTTAACTTTCAGAAAGTCCCTATGTACCTGCTGTAATCCACTTCTGAAGCAGATAATCATCTCAAGTACAAAGATATCTCCCTAGAAATGAATGTGCCTTGAACTGTTCAATGCATTACAAGTATTGAGGATATATAACTCTTATGTAGTTAACAGGCTAATACACTATTATTTAAAAATTTATTAATGGCTATTGAATTACAATATAACTAATGCTTACCTGCGATTAAAATCTGTCATGATTAAGTATTGCTGGAGAAACTTCTTGCCAAAACTTGAACAATCCTCTAGTCTGTTATCCCTCTTCCAAAGATCAGCAAATCAATGCAAAACCCCTCCAGTGGGCTCATTCCATTACGAAATACTGTGCAGGAGGTGCAGGAGGAAAAGAAAGTCTTTCTAACCCTTGTAGTTATTTGGCCTGGAGATGAAACCTCAAGTCCCTGACTTGGATTTAATGCTTGTTTAAATAGTAATTTTATGTCCTAGAAACTGTGCAACCCACATAATGCCCGTAATCCCAAACCAACAGAACATTTTTCAGACTTCTCACCTTAGCCAGTCCCTTTTAGTGACTGTTGCTTTCTTTATTTTAGGAACTTGGCTTGCCCCTCAAATGAACAGCCACATTCCCTCCCCCATAAAATATACAGCAAAGTCATTAACTTCTGGAGTCAATGACTGAATGGGCCCTAGCTTCAGTGGGGTGAGGCTCACAATGGGCTGGTGAACAAAGCTTTTCCATTTATGTGCTAAAATCAAAGAATAGGGTATTCAGCTGACCTAATTACCTGTCCAAATAGGGCAGACCAATAGAAAAAGAAGATCATGGGTCAGATCTGGATCTGTGTTAAGCTGCTGAAAACTTCAGGATAATCAGTGATGCTACTTCATATTTAAATCTGACTCTGTGTCCACTTAATGCATTAGTCCTAGTCTCAGAATCTGTAATGAGCAACCTGCAATTATCTCGCTGTGTTTGTACCCTCCTGATTCATCATAACACTCCACATTATTATTAATGCAAACGGTTACCATGAAATATTTCTTCATTAGTTCTGACTGGTCAACTTTTTGGTTTTTCTCTTTCCCACTGGAAAAAATAATTATCCAGGAATAATACAATTAAGAAAGTTTTAGATCAGTTCCATTAACTTGCTTTGTCTGATTAGTCGCGTGTCCCTCGGTGTCCTTTATCAGAGGAGCTGCTTCTGCACCAGTGCCTCTTCAAGGCCTGTTATGTGAGCTGACTGTCCTCCCCTCCTGCCCAGGTGTCCGTGGGGGCAGTGCCACCTAAGGCCTTGACCCTTAATTGGGACGAGTGAGTTAGCTGGACAGTGCTTGCTTCTGAATTGCAGCCAACGCTGCCAGACAACCCCAACCCGAGCTGCATCCTCCCCTTGTAGTGCTTCCATCTGGCAGCATCAGGCAATGCCGCTTTGCAAAATGCCACAGCGTTGCAAACCCAGAGCGCGAGGGGCAGGAGCAGCCAGTCAGAAAGACAAAGGATTGTCCTTCACCTTCCTTACGTATGGACTGCCAGGTCACAGAGAAGGACTTCAGTGGAGGTGGGGGCAGTTCTGTTACTGCGTTGGGCACAAAGGCCCCGATAGGGCTTTCCTAGAAGAGTATTGTAAATTCAAATTAAGATGATAGCATGAAATTTTATTGCAGTATCTCTCTGCAGAGTGCAGGCTCCACCTAACTCTAACTTGGCTAGTTTTGATTTAATGGCTTTCCTTCCCTCTCTCCTTCTCCTTTTGCCTTTTCTCTTTCCCCATGCCTCTCCTCCCTTTCTCTTATATTTTCTTTCCATTCCCCTGTAAGTCAAACCAAGTGTTCAGTACATTTGTTGGGGTAACTAACTTATTAGAGACTGATAAAAAACATAAAGTCTTTTACTTAGTGGCCATGGCTTCAAGTGCAGACTATACAAAAGTCAGAAAATTTTGGTAGCCTTTGTGTGTTGTATTTGGCCATTAGTTTTTTCATCAGTGAAGATTTAGCCAGTGAAATCTATTGGGCAAGATACCTTCTCAGTCACTGTGAGGATGAAGGGTGCTGGCAGGACCACTTAGATCAGCACAACCATCTTATGTAGAGTCATGGAAAAAATCCACTCACCATCTTCTCAGTGATCCTGGCCAAGTCTGGCTTCTCAGCAGTCCAAAAGAAAAATGTCTAAAGGAAAGGGATGACTCGTTCTCTGTGATTTGGGAGTGTAATGAGAGGACAAAAGCAGGAATGAGGTTTGTTGGATGCCACGTCATGCCACCCTGTGGGAGGATTTGCTCTGGAGAACATACAGTAATTCTTCAGACTAATTCTAGGGAGGCAGGCATGGAGTAGGAAGTATTGTCTTCATATGTAGGCAAAGTCGTTTTGTCGTTACTTTTCTGGGCTCCTAGGTTTTAAAATTGGGTATTATTTGAATACCAACAAAACTAACATGATTTCCAGGAATTGAAGCTCTATTACAGAATCTCAGAAGCACAGAATGCATAGTGTTGGAAGAGAACACCTGAAGTCACCTAGTCCAACCTCCCCACTCAAGCAGGGTCTCCTCAGGCAGCCTCCTGTCTCTTACCTCTACAATTTCTAAATAGGGCAAAATCCTAGTTCAGTTAATATCTGGAAAAAAACTATGGAAGGGTTGTGTTTTGAACCTATGCTGTGCCTGGAAAGCTAGGGGGCAAGGTTTTTACTCAAAAAAATGAGCTAAAGAAAGGCTACTTCACATTAATGTTGTTATTTCCTTGTACTTTAGTTCCTTCACTCCTCTTGTTAGTTAGGACAGACCTCTCTTGCTAGGGAAATGGGGGGGCTAAAAAGTCATCCATGGCTTTCTAAACATCTCCCCAAAACAGCATAGCAGCTTGATAGAAGGCTTAGAGGAGAGAGGCAAGAATCAATTGTGCGACTAAAATGAAATGAGTCAAGGCTTTACTTCTGAGAAACAATGTCTGAAAGTGTAATCTTTCCCCATCACAGCAGTAGACAGGACATTTTTAATGACAATGACATATTAGGGTGAGAAACTTGTAACTGGAGGCTGGCAGCAGCCAAGCTAAAATTGTAGTTACTTAAGCAATTGCCAGGGGAAAGAAAGCTAGAAGTAAGCAGCAACATTTTCAGCCAAGGCAAATAAGCCTTCCTGGTACCTCAACATGAAAATACCTACTCTGCTTTTGTGGTCTGGCTCAGAGGCAAAGAGAGATGAAACAGAGGTAAATCCTAGATTATGGATGACATGGGAGATGACCAAAACAGCTGGGTGTGATGAAACAACCAGCATTAATGCTTGGGCTTTTCTCTCATAATGCTTTGTCTTTCCTTTCAAACCACCTTTGGTTTTTAATTCCAGAAAGAGCTCTTAACACCAAAGTGTTCTGCTGTGCCTCATGGTAAATTTTGTTGGAGAAGACCAGCTAAGCTGAACAAAGATCAGCCTGTTGCTATGGTCATTTGGCTCTCTTTAATTATATCCCATGCTTTACTGTTTCATGCCTTAACTTTTGTCTTCAGTAGCTTTAAGCTGATGAATTTCTAGCTCAAGACTTGATCTTTTCCATTCACTTTGGCTCTCTCTTTTTCTTTTATCTTCTCTTTGCTTTGGGCCTGGCTAGTTTTATCTTTTAACATTAACACTTCAATCCTGAAGGCAGGTTTTCCATGCCCTGGGTTGCAATGCAGCTTGGGGGTGGTGATTTCACAGTGTTTGCCACTGTCTGCTTCCTATCCCCAAGTCCTCCATCACTGCTGCTCCCTGTTCCTCACACCTGCAGGCTGTGCTCAGTGCCCTACAATTTTCTTTTCCATCCTGTGGCAGCTGGTCTCAGCTTCCCCAGTGGAAGGGCTCACAAGCAGCCCTCCTGCCACCTACCACCTGCCACAGTGGAGGAGACTGGCTTTCCTCATGGAAGCCTTGGTACTGCACAAAGCTCCCTGAAAGCAGCCTCCCAACCTCAGCCTTGCTCATTTGTTATCCAAGACAGTACAGCCATGTTTGGGGCAGGGAAGAGGGAGAGGGATTATGAGACCTATTAACCCCAATGCCTATGAAAAAATGACTTTGCTCCTTTAATTTTTAGAGTTAAATTGTTCTTTTCCATAGCAGTGTTAATGGTTTGGGTTTTTTCTCACGACTCCTGCGGAGACAGTTCCCTCTCCCATTTTGTCTCTGTGGGATCTGTTCCTCCTTGCTGTCACAGCTTTTTCATTTTGGCTTTCAGCCCAGTTTCTCCACAAAAGGCACCTGTAAAAGTTTTGGGTTTTTTTTAAATTACTTTAACTTTCTTTAACCTGCTTGTTTGGGTTTTTTCCTCTGTTCCCTCTCTGATTTAGTTCTTTTCTTAATGCAACCACTCTCTTAACATGTTTTCACTCTTTGGTTATCAAAGAAACCAAAACAGCCTGCAGCTTAGATTGAGATGCATCTCCTCTCCTTCCAGGCACATGATTTATGTACTTTGCAGACCACCTCAGTTATGCTACATACAGAGGACAGGATCTTAGAGAAACAGAGCAGCTTTGCTGGCAGTAAAGATTCTGTTAATAACCTGAAAATGACACAGAAATAAAGGGTAGATTTCAGAGCAAGACTTTCTGCTGCTCTGCACTTCTGTATAGCACATGATATAGAATAAAACCAGTTTTGAGTGCTTTCTCTTTACAGTAACTTTGTAGTGAAACTGAGGGCCTTGGAAAGTGAGGCAAGACCCCTTTTAGCACTGCTCTGAGGCAGAGGAGGTGAACCAGCTTACAGCTCTTCTCCTTAACCTCTGTGCTTTCATAGAGTTCCCCCTTGAACCTCCAGGAATCTCTGCTGGACTATCTTTTCCAGTCCCTGTGAATGTGCTTGCACCGCCCTTGATATTTCCAACATCCTTCCCTATATTCTCCTGCCAAGTGGTCAGAGATGGTCTCACTAATTTCTGTGATGCAGTGAGCATCTGAAGGGAAAATTGTCTGTTCTTAGTGCAAAAAGAATTAGCCTCTTAGCTGTGTCTCTCATTTAAGGGAAACGGCTGCCTACTCCTGCTTTTTTTCTCTGTCTCCCACTTTCTTTTTCCCCTTTTTAGGAGTGCCCTTTATTATGAGAGTGACTTGTATCAGCAATGTAATTCCTCCAGCAAACTCACTCTGCTAATTTCAGGAGCCTGTTGGTGCTGTTTTATTCTTGTCATGTAGGATGCAGTAATCCAGTTTACGTTCACGATTAGATTAGTAAAGACATGAAATACCTGCATTTGCAAAATTAGCGTGGGTATTTACCAGTTGGCAGCTTGTTCTCTTACTTCCTCCCCACCTCACTGCTGGAAGCCTTTAATCCACTACTCAGATGTATAAGTTAATGCCTTGCTGTGAATCAAGAAAATGTCTTTCTGCATTGTTAATTCCTGTGACATGATCTCGCCTCATGTTGTCTTCATAGGCACATGCTATGTCATCACCTGATGAGATGTAACCTGTACTCTAACAGGCAGCAGGTAGTCAGTATAGTGATGATGCCTCCCAGCAGCCTGTCTTAAGAGAGCTTTGTAAGAGGGGAAAATAAAAAGGAAAAAAAATAGGTTGGCTCACCTAGCTCCTATGCAGAGGTACACAAAACCAACGCTATATGGTGAGATATGGCTCATTAAGACCCTGATACTCTCCACGGAAAATAATTGGCAGGGACTATGTTTATTTTATTGTCCACTTTTGCTTGTTCCCAGGACCTGCAAGGCAGTGAACAGACAGGGAGTACAGAGAAACATATGAGCCTACAGCAGCCCAGAGCCTGTTCCCAGCCCAGTGTTAACTGGGTGCTGGAGACTGACTTGGAAGCTCAGAGGGCCCATCAAGCCATCCCTCAGACTCCACCTGGGTTTAAATTGACCCTTTTCCCTTTTCCCTTAAACACAGCTCCCTGAACCTTGTGGCCTGTGTGTCATCCCTCCAATGAAACTTTAAAGATAAAAGTTCATCTGAGTGCACAAGCTGGATTTTTTTGCTATTAAAATGTTGATAGCTTTCAACTTTCTAGGGCTTTTGTGGGAACATTCACAATAGAAATGAGTGTGCCAGCCATTAAAATTCACTATATAATGGCAGCTAATTCCTGCAGTTTAAAGGCTTGCTCTTGGCTCCCCCCCACATGATCTCTCATTGCTCCAGCCCCTAAAACTCTCCTAGCTCAAAATCAGATCTCCTTCGGCATGCTTATCCCTGGATAGACGAGACTCCCAAAGCAAGAGCAAGGAATGGCCTGCCTCACATCCAGCGCTCAGCTTGCATCACATCCACACCTCAGTTTTGTTTGCAGTCGGCAGAGGATGAATAGGTGGGCCACGCATCATTAGCCAAGGGCTGCTGAGATGTTTGTTCTTCAGTGCTAGCCAGGAACATGTATTTCTAAGGCAATAAGTCCCTTGTGAGAAGACACTGCTGGTAACTCGTTAATGTTTAATCTGCTGGGATGCTAGTCTGAGCCCCTTGGTGTATTATTGCAATGTCATCTCAGAGTTACAACCTGTATGCTGTCCTGCCAAGGAAATGTTTTTCCAGATATGCTGAAAGCTGACAACTGGCTGTTTGTGCAGCTTAGTAAATTCTAGGTAATACTCTTTTTAGAAAAATGGAAAGAGAGTAGGGGAAAACAATAATGAAAAGTAATTTACAGTTCCCCAGAAATTACCCCAGAATCATCCCTCAGGAGGAACATCATTAGAAGCATCAGGGGATGCTCTTCCTGCCTGCAAAGCTGTTCACATACCATCACTTCCCCGTGATGTTTCCACTCTTTGCCTCAACCTCTGCAGCCTCTCTCTCTGCTCACTCTTTCCCTTCGTCCCTCAGTCATGTCTCTCCCTGCAGGCAGCCTGCACTTTCCCAAGGAGCAGGCTGCTCCTCTCTGACTGCCAGGAGCTGCCTCTCTAACATCTTGCCCCTGCTGCCACCCCAAGAGCAGCCAGCCAGAGAGATGCGCTCCCAGCCTGCTAATGGCTGGATGGGCACAGGAGTGGGCAGGCAGACTGCCAGATCATCTCAGGGGAGCATCGGGCAAGAACAGCCTTTCCTGGGGGCAGGCTTTTCCATCCGGCCAGATCAAGGCGGTTGGCCAGTACCTCCCAAGGCAAAAGCTGCAGTGCCTTGAGCAGCCAGGGCTTCAGACACTAAAATGTCAGCCTCTGTGTCTCCTCCCTGGTGCATGCTGGCAGAGCACAGAAGGGCCATTTTCCTCCCCATGGTGTCCTTGCCAGGGGACGAGAGCCAGGTGAGAGCTGGTGCGAGGTATGGAGACAAGGGCTGCAGTGCTCGGGCCCCCACAAGTCACCTCTGTCTCAAAGGGTGTGGGCTTCCCCCCAATTTGGGAGGAGCTGGTGGGGTGAACCTGGGTGAACCCAGGGCTGTCTTTGGTCAAAGGGAGTGAAGCAGCCAGGCTGCAGCTGCCTTCAGCATGGGCAGTACGCGTGTTCTCTCCCCAGTTACATCCCACCAACAGGGCACACCCTTTGCCTCTGGGCTTCCAAAGGTGCTCTGGGTCCCCCCACAAGGTCATCCTCATGTGAGCTACCACCCCACTATTGCCAGGTCTTCATGGAATGAAAAGATTTGGAAGACAAAGCAATGTAGCCAAAGCTGTGGCTAAGCAGAGAGGGTGAGGGAATGACAAAGTTTAAGCAAAACCAAAAATAAAAGCCTTTCTCAATTTTCATACAACTATGTTGACATATGAAAGCTAAGCGACAGTTTATTTAAAACTACTCTGTTACCTATTAAATTGCAAAAGACCGAGTCCTTTGGTATTCATGAAGAAGAATTCATTAATTCCATAACAGTTAACTTTAAAAATGCAGCAATATGCTGAATGCTGATTACTGAGCCATATAAAAAAGGGCAAAATAAAAAAAAAAAAAAAAAAATCAGAGCAGCATTTTATTTTGTTGTTTTCATTTCAGGCTGATTGTAGTACTTGAGCAGATGCAGTGCTAACCACTGTACCCCAAACCAGTCTCACAAATGGCATTTCTCTGGGTGCAAAGCCCCCATCTCTTGCTGCAGCTTGCCCACAGCACTGCAAAAGAGCACACTTGGCTGTCAAGAAAGGCTTGCAAGAGCTAAGGATAGGGAAAAAAAAAAGAGGTAGGAGTGGGAGCACCAGGCACAAAGTTAAACTACGCATTTGTAATGTATCGGTGGTGGTGTGCTGGATTATTCACACTTCTGCTCCACAACTTGAAATTGAGGGTGGTAAAAACAAGATGTTCAAAACCCATCTAGATGATTTCTCAGGGGGTGCTGTATAAATGAGATAACCATCACCAGTGAGAATAAAGCAAACAGCAGGAATAAAAGTAAGCAGCCTGGTCTTTGGTGAATTCACTCTGAGTCTTATATGTCAGGAACTATTGTACTTATCATCTGAAATCCGACTCCCAGCCCTATCCCAGCTCTCCATCAGCCCTCGGTCTGCAGTGAGCAAACTTCTTCTGAAGGATTGTCGGTTTGTAGCCAGCGCAGGCAACACGTCTCTGTCAGGAACCGTAATGCATGTCGACAAGTGCACATTAATTTTAGATTATTCATCCTGACAAGGCTGTTGATTTGGAGGTTTGCTGCAACTGTTGGTTTAAACAGGCACAGAAGGAAGCTGGAGGCATGAACAAAACCCAAAAGGGGACTTCTGGGAGGGGAGCTAATATCCTGATGAAAAGTCTTCCCAAATTTGTCTAGAGCTCAGCTTTGAGCTTGGAAAGCTAAAGTGAAATAGAGATGTATTTCAAGGCCTAGCAGCACAGGAGAGGTAACCATGGCAATTTAACCTATTCAGTCTGAGATAGGAAGAAGCAGGATCAAGTTCCTTCACTCCTTTTATGTAGAAAATGCTTCACGTGTGACAAAGGATGAAGGAAAGGTTGTCAGTGAATGAATGAAGGAAATTAAAGAAAATTCATGCAGAAGGAGGCGGTCTTGTGCTCCAGAGGTGCTGGGGAGGTGTCCAACAGAGCCAGTCCTCACAGCTAGGACAAAAATGCTGCATTACATTTTACCCCCAATAAAGTTAATGATAACCCCCACCCCACACTCAAAAGAATAAAGGATATTGCTTTACATCAGCAAGACGAGCTCTGTTTGGGGCTTCTCTCACAGAAGCATATGGAGACTTAGAGCTCTCCAGCGTGTGGTTCAGAAGGGCTTTTGTCTCCGAAAGAAACAGTAGAGTGCTCTGGAGTTTTCTTTAGCATGTGCAAAGCATCTGCATCTGCTCCCTGTGGTGCAAAACAGGTGTAGTTGTCCCACTGCCATCCAGACTTCTGTGCTCCTGTGCACCCAGGGCCATGCAGCCCTTCTGTGAGTCGCTCCTGTGTCAGGTGATGCATTTGGAAATAACCTCATGGATCATCCATTTTCATGGATCACAGGTCATTTAAACAAAAAAAAAGACTTAACAAGCAGTTGATAAAATTATTGAGTTTCTGTTCCCATTCCTTAATATTTATCCCTCTGTGACCCTAAACAAAAAAAAAAAGAGTGAACTCCAGTCAGCCTATTCAAGGCACATGTAACATGAGTAAAACTGTGCCATTTTCCTGACCAAGAGGAGAAGCTATAGAAGTGAAGTGTAGTGAAGAACAGTATATTCAGGTTCTGATATTTGTTATTTAAAATATCCAGACAAATACCCAAAATACAGATAGGAGGGATAGGATGGGTGTGCCTTGCTCTCATACTGAGGAATTCCACAGTTGAGGGGCAGGAGGCTGATTCTATACCTCCTACCATCAAACATCATTGTTTTCTTTTCTCTGAAGACTACATTTTTGATGTGCATTGCACAAATACAGGCTACACTTCCTTAGCATTATCTTTTGATAATCACAGCCTAATGGTGTTCAAATTCACATTATCAGACAATAGTTCTTGTCATGCATAAACTTTTCTATTATTAAAATAAAATTCTGGTAAAAAATAACTTCTTTGAGATTTCCACACAAAAACCTCTCTGCACAGAGAGTGCAAAGAACTAAAACTGCCATCATCTTTGAAACTTCAGTAGCAAGCAGACTCCATTCCAGAGGTCCTTCTTCTCAAGGGGTGATTTAGCCCATAGACTGCTAGTACTGGCAGCAATAATTATTTTGGTGAATATGGATCTGAGTGTTCCAGATATGCAAGGCTCCACACCCTTGATTCACTCATCCTTACAAAAATGCTGCTTTCTTCTACTTAGAGCAGGAAGAGACATTGAGGTGGTGTCTGGGCTTTGCTGCTGAGGTTAAGGTCAGCACTGTGAAGTCTATCAGAAATGACAAGCAGGTCTCAAGAGACTTGGTGAGCACCAAAACTTGCCACGTCGAGGGTTCAGTGCTGTAAGCTCATGGTTACAGGGTGTTTCTCAGAGTCTCTTTTGCTGCCTGTTGATCATACCCCTCACCCAGAACACCTATTTAAGCTCTGCTCCTCTCTGCAGCAGGAGCAGCACTGGGCAGTGATGTGGAGAAAGGGGAAGTTTCAGAGGTGAAATGGTTGAGCAATAGTCATCTCCTTCTGTCTGTGGAATTAACATTGGAGGCAGAATATAAAGAGCAACAGAGCAAGGTGGGTGCAGCTTTCCCAACAGAGGATGAGCAGCCCAAGTGAGTAATTGACTAAATAGCATGAAATCTGGCAATATTCAGTCATCTGAATTCAGGTGAAAAATGTGGGCTGAGCTACTGAACCTGCTGCTGCTTCTAGCAGCAATGCTAGGCTGGCAAGCCATAAGACGTGTTCCCTCATGCCAGTCTTACCAGCCACCTGCAGCTGGATGGGGCCAAGGCAGTGTGCCCCAATAGGGACTGACTTCTTAACTAAAGAAATTGCTTATGGTAGCATGCAAGTTGGGGGTTTTTGCCTGATCACGTTTGCCCCACTGCGTTTATTTTCTGTGTACCTGCAGACTTTTCTACTCGACTGTTCCTTCCCTTTTCTCCTCCTCCCCATATGCCCCAGAGTGCATCCTGCACACACAGTTATAGCCAAAGGAGGACCAAGACCATGACATGACCTGTAGTTTATTCTTTACTCGGAAAGCATCGTGCAAGGCACAGGCAATTTCCCCTCAGCCTGCAGCAGGCTTCAGAGAGATGGATGTGGTGTGTTTGATTACATGAAGAAAGCCACGTTCTGAGTCCCAATTAATTACAGTTGACTCATATCAAAAGATTATGGCTTGTGAGTAGAGTGGCATTGCTGAATAGAAGGGTGAGGTTTGTGGGCCCTTCCTTCTCTCCTTTGGGAGGTTAAAAGTTAAAGAAACATGGAAGAGGATTATGTAGGGTGGCCCTCGAAATCAGGTAAACATTGAGTAAAATCTGAGTAAGGAACTTCACCCATCACCACTCAGTGCTCTCAAATGCCTTTACTCACTCTTTTACATACCAATGCTTAGTGGATTTTTCTTTTTCCTTTAACCGTAGCTGTTTCACTAAGATTAAATAACAAACTGTAGGATTTTCTAATATTTGAGCGTGATGTAATTTTACTGGTCATCCTTAATCTTTTTTCCCTAGCACAGCTTTTTCTCTCATCAGCTTAGTATTTAAACTGGATTCATTTTTAATGCCTTAATATGCAAACACATTTATGTCAAAATTGATTCAATATTTAAACTTGTTCGGTTTCAAATACATTTTATGCTTCAGCTGTTTCAACTTGTAGATTATTTCAAACGTGGAATTGATTCCAAAATTAAGCAGGTTTAAATGTTCAGTCAATTTATTTTAAACTATGTGTGTGTTTTAGAGACCTATATTGAGAAATGCTAATTTTTTTTTAATGGTCCTTTTGCAGTTTGCAGTGTGTCAGCAGTTTAAAAGTAAGTCTCTGTGCATACAACTGCTCCTTAAAGTTTAACCAAGACTTTTCTATGACTTAGAAAATGGCAAATGATTAGCCTGTGCTAAATATAGTATATAGAACTAGCCAACCTCAGAAACATATTTTCGTCTGTCTTCAAAAACTATTGGTGAAAATTAGGGTGAAAATCTATCTCTCTGTGCCTGTCTGTATATTTAAATATATAAACTAATGCTTTTCCAAAATATGCCATTTCCAGACACAACTGTGAATCTAGGCTGTATCTGTCGAACAGCTTGGTTGGACAGAAATGGAATGTGGCAGTGTGTTAGCTAAAAGGGAAGGAGGTCTGCAACTGATGCCCACTAAGAGGATCCCAGCAATCTCAGTCAATTCTCTCCTCCATGTGAAAGCCTGCATTCTCTGAACCCTGAAAAAGGGTACTGGATATTTCAGGCAGCAGCATCCTTGCTCTGCATCCCAACACTGTGGCTCCACTGTGTGAAATGGACAAATATTATTTTGAGTGGAAATTGAAAGCAGGTTCCCATATTCTCAGGTGAGTATCCTAACTGCAGAGCTATAAAGTCCTTCTCCTTTCCTTTTTATTCTCATGGACGCTTAATTATTTATGCAAAGTGGCATAAAATAAGCATGAGAGATTAAAAGCAATGCATAGCCAAATTTCTTACGACCCTCTAGCTTTGGAAGCCCAGTCTGAGATGCCTCTTCTTTCCCTGTTTCAAAGCAGAGATTTGAAGCCCATTTTCCTACTTCTTCGAGTACATGTAGAATGCTCCGAAGTTTATTTTTAAGGCTTTAATTTTTATTGATTACTTTTTTTTTCCTCCAAAAAGTTCATAAAGCACTGAAATCTCTCTTCAGTGAAAGTGAAAAGAGTGGGAGGAGGAAGGGTAAAATGGAGATATTTTGATTAATTTTTGTCCATTTCAGTGGTGAGGAGTGGAAAAACAAACATGGCTTGAAGTAGTTCTCTTTTGTTTTGTTTTGCTGTTGAAAAAACCCTCTCAGGAAGACTTAATGTTTTGTAGCTGTTTTTTTATATCATCATAGAATAAAACCTCCAGTTTTTCAGCTGACATGACCTTCTTTGTAATCTTAGAGAAAAAGTACTGAATGGTTGCAAACACCTTTGGAATTGGATATATAGGTGATCTGTCTTTATGGTAGATGGGGAAAGCTTTTAGTTTTGTTGTCTGGATAGATCCAGAAGCATTCTGCTTCCATTATTATTGATCTGGTATTTTTAATGAGTATTAAAAGAAAAAAGGTTAAGTTATTGTCAGACAACCGCTTGCAATGTTGTTGATGCTTTGTAGTAGAACCTCTCCTTGCAGCAGTTATTTCCTCTCCTTCAGAGAGTACTAATTTTGCACATGCTGTTAATACATTGAAATCCAAAGTTAAAAAAAAAAAAGCTCAGGTAAATTACTTCTCGGGTTGGTTATAATGTGTGAAAGTATGAATTAGTTAGTTTGGGCTATTTTCTAGATTCCTGTAATTTAAAAATTGTTTTGTTCTTCAAAATGAAATGTTGTGTACCATTAGTTAATGACATAGATGAGCTTTTTTTGTTGTTCTCTTCAAATTAAAATTTCTAAGTTGTTAACATTTGAGTGTTGGCTACAGCACACATATCGACTGCTTTCATTTCAGAACCATTAAATGCACACAGAGGTATTATCACTTCACGTTAAGAACTGATAGACTATATATACCTGCCAACATCATCTGTGAAAAACAAGTAGGTTTAATATCTGCATAAGCTCAGGTTTACAATATCTGACACATTTTATTTGAAGTTGTACTTTAACAAAACCATAGATAACAGAAGATGATTCCATGGATTTATTAGGGAGTTTCAGAAGACAGTACACACAGACACAGACCCATGTACTCCTACAGAATATGTAAATTACTATGTCATATTTGCACATTTATTTCTATCAGTTTGCAAATTATGGTCAGTTTAGGTACTGATGACTGGCTTGTTGTCCTACGAGGGACAGCAGTTGTATGCCAATGAAAACACTCAGGTGCTCAGCAGTAGCAGAATCAGAGAGAGAGGGTGAGAAATGCAGTGAGAAATGCCAGTCAGCATCTGAGGAGATGATAAAAGCAGCCTGAGGTTGCATCTATCCTAGTTAATTAAACATGCCCAGGACTGCTGTCTGGAACTAAGACTAGTAAGCATGAAACATTCCATGAGACTGGGGACCATTCTCACAGTCTGAAAGACAGATTACCACCATCCACTGCCCAGGCACCATTACTTAATTTACTAAAGGTTAAGATAGCCTAACAGTTCAAACCCAGAGCTAACCTTCTCAGGGCATACCCAAAACCCCAGTGGTAGCATGGGCTGCATGTTTTCAGAATCAATACCAAGGCTCTTGGATTAGTAGCTGCTGTTCCCATGCAGCTCCCTTGCCAGTGGATGCAGCAGTGCAGTGCCATATGCATCTGTGCTATGCCCAGAGCTCCTGCACTGCACCATCCTCCACCCCAGCTAGGTGCATCATCACACAGGACCTGCTCAGATCTCCCAGGGTGCAGGCATGACCTTGCTTTTGAGTTTCAGTTCCCTGTTCAGTTCCCTGGCGGCTGATGTGGAGTTGGCTTTACAGCATCAAGGGGAGGCTTCCCAGGTGAAGCCACAGAAGCAAGAAGAGTGTGGTCCAGGAATGAGCCAATAGGTTGGACTTCTAAAGACAGGACATCCATCCCTCTGGAAGGACAGGCAGCCACTGGAAGCTCTGCCTGAGAGCTGTGAGGAGGAGTCATATCCAAAGCCTGCTTTGCAGGAGAGAAGGGAAACAATACTCAGTCTACCAGTGGGAAAACACACCTTAGATGCAATCAAATTTGGCTTGGAAATAGCTTCTGTGCTTCCTGGGACACAGAATGGCGTGCAGGGAAGAACAGCTGAATTCTGTGTTGGTTTCAATGGGTTTAGGGGTGTTAACACAACCTTGTCACTTCAGAACCATAGACAGTTAAATACATTTATGGTTTTGACAGAAGAATCTCAGTGTGCTTAATTCTGTGGTAAACAACTAGCTTGAAAATCTATCATTCTTTATTAAAAATGCAGAATAAGAAAAGAAGAAGATTAATGCCTCTGACATATAAACAGTGAAGTAACTTCTTTTTAGCAGTATGCCATATTTCCTTAGACTTTAGCTGTAGAGAGACCATTTGGCAACCATTTGACTGATATTAGAGATTATAGTAATTGCTCTTGTTAAAGAAAAAAAATGTCATCTGAGTTGGGTTGCAGCTGGTTTGTCACATCTTGGTTCCCTGGAGGACGAAATGTGCACCAAATAAGGAGCAAAGAGCATAAAAGAGAGAAAAAATAAGCTTTGGACTCTGAGACTGGCTCTTATTTGCATCAGTGCTCATAGAGAACAGCAGGCAGCACATCTAGTCTCCTTAGCCTGTTCAGTCTTTGTACTGGTGTCGGGCTGACTTGCTGGTAGCTCCCTTTTTGGTGGTATGCTCAATGTAGCAACAAAAGCTGCCACCTTAGGCAGATCAGATTCACACAAAAAGGACACAGACACATCAAAGAGCCCAAAAATGTATATAAGAACATCCAAATCACACACAAAGAAAAAATATAGTGTGAGAAAAGAACAAATAGTGTAGAAAAGGAACAAATAGGGATAGAGATGGACACTAAAGAGATGGCATAGAAAGAAATGAGAGAACTAGGCATTCATTCACTGCACAATAGATCTTGGCCAGTAGTAGTTCTGAGGCAAGAAAACTGCTGATGTGCTCTAGATCCCCGTGATGCTTGTTTGGTTCAATCTTACAATTTTCCAGGAACAGGGAGAGTAAAGTCCCACAGTGTTAGGGTGCATTGTGTGATCAGAGGAGGCGTCCCCATCACGCACACTACTATCTGCTTATTTGTATTATACTCACTATACTTTCTTCCAATCAGCTTTCCAAATAGAGCTCTCCCAAAGGAACTGGTCGGTGGAGTAGTATGTCCACTCTTTATTTTGTTAGCTTATTTCTCAGAACATTGGTTCTATACTTTTGATTTCTCAAGGTCTTACGTTCTGGTGCCTGCTGCTCAGACTTCAGCAGACTTGCTTACCTGTCGGACACCTTGTGTTCTCCGTGACTTTTGCTGACTCTTACAATAAATTTTGTGCAATAGGCTCAACTGAATTCATGTTGCCTTAGGGAGGGGAAAAAAAGTTGTTTCTTGTTCTATTACTGTATAAAACACAGTAATAGTGAAGGAAAACTGTCCAACAAGATCTGAGTATTCAGAAGCTGCAGTCCAACATGCACACAGTCATAGCAGGTCTATAGAGGCTTACAAGAAGCAGCCAGTGATACATTAATCTATTCTAAACTGTAGTTTGATGCATGCATTATCAAATAAATAAAATTAATACTTTTATTCTTCTAGTACTCAAGTGCTGGGAGCTCTGAGTCCATCTGCTCTCTTATGGGTTATCTGCATTAATGTGATATCCAAAAAGCAGATCAGCTGCAACACTATGTCTGTGTTTCTCAAATAAAACTACTGTGACCCAGAAGATGTCAAAGAATTAGATTGAGATGAGCATGGGAAAGCTGGCTGTCCTAACTTGTAATATATATTTATGAAATGCACAATGCATTAGGTGACACAGACTGCTATTTCATTAACTACACATTTGGAAGAGAGATTTTTCTTTGTCTTTTAAATAGATCTTGTAAGAATAGAAAATATCATTACATCAAAGAAAATATTCATATAACCCAAAAGATCTGACATAAGCCTCAAATGCCAGGCAGCCCATAGATGATATTAGAATTCTTGCCTACCTCTAACCGTAATGCAAATCACTAAAAAGTTTGAACAAAATGTCATCTTTTATACTATAATTCTGTGACAGGAGGACCTGAAGGCAGACAAAGTGAGTATGCCAAGCTGATCACTTTTCACAACAGTTGTCATTTTTTAAATGCCCTGATTTGTTACCTCATAAGGCAGGGTTTGATACCCCTCAGAGACATAACTCAGCTCTAAGGAAGCTTGAGATTCACTTTCTTCCTGAAGATGCCCTTGCGACGTTCTGCCTGGGGGAACCTTCCTCACCCCCTTGATGTTATCAAGCCCCCCTGTCACTATTACTTCTGCTGATGGGGTCAGTTTTGTACTTCTTACATTGCCAGTCAGCTCCTCTAGCAAGGGTATGGGGCTGGCATTCAGTTCAGGGTGCAGTCATGCCTTCTCAGCCTCTGTCTGCCTATTAGGAGTCAAGACTGTACTCGTGCTAGCAATTTTCTCTGGAGCGGAAGTGCAGAACTGAAGCAAAAGTGCAAATTATCATCATGCACCACATAGTGGTTGAAAAATTCGCACAGTTCTTAAAAGACTGAGGACAAGGACAAGAAGTACAAGGGTCCCATTCATACATAGTGGACAAGCAGAACAGCATACACTACTTTGCATGTTGTTCTGTATTTCTTTATATTTAATTAGATCGACTTTTAATTTTACTAGAGAAAAGAATAATCTTGAATTCAGTTTTTTGCTACTCTTTTAGAATGGAAGAACACATGCCACCTCTAACAGAAATTCTAATAAGCTAAATATAGGTCATCAGATTTTTTTCTAACCATCAGATTTTATGGCTTGAGACTTAAGTAATGAAGAAGAATCAATACAGACAAAGAAATCAATATGCCTTGCACGCACCGATTCCCAAGTTCAGAACAAACTTGCAGAACTGTCTGTAATTCCTCCACTGTAGCCATATATTTTGAAATCTGTGGAAAATCAGCCATGCAAAAAATGCTCTGAAAACAAATATGAACATAAAATCTTCCCTCCCTCCCCCCCAAAATTACCCATGCATTTTCTTCCCTTGCATCAGTCAGAGAAAAAAAAGATTTGCATATGCTGCTCAGCAGAGATGATTCAGGGACCAGTGATGAAAATTACTACAGACACAAAAAGACTTCCATATGAAAAGATAGTGAAAATCTTGAACCTCCTTAGACCGGAGATTAAATAAATAACATGGAGCATGATAGAGGTACACCGAGTAATGAATAATGTAGAGGAGGTAACTTGGGATCTCCTAATTACCTTTTCTTTAAAACTCATAACTAACTGCTAAGATGGGATATATTTTTAACCCAAAAGCACAGTTAAATATGGAATTCACTGCCACTAGCTATCACTGAGGAAAATCATCTAGTAAAAAAATGTTGAAGAATATGTACATTGAGAATGTCTGTTTTTACCCTGGGTCAGCTTAAAAAGACAATGTGTCATAAAGCCAAGTTCTTCCAAGAGGAAGCTAAACACTAACATGTTTTTGACATCTATTTTGTTCCACTCTTGTGTTACATCATTTTTGGACATCCTTTAAAACCTCCATTGCCACTGGCAGAGGTGAGACCCTGGGACAGGGATGTTAGTGTTCTGAGCTGGCCTAACAGTGTTTGTACAGCTCTAAAATGGAAATAAAGCAGGGCTGTGGGGTCAAGAGGCTGGTTGTGCCTGAGCACAGGGATCAATTACACCTCCAGTTTGGCCTGGAATTAAACATGGTCGGGAATGGGGGTGCAAGAGCCTCCCCATGCAACATCCTGCAGTGCCTGATAAGCCTTGTCCTTGCAAGGTCACATCTGGCCCGATCCTCCCTTGCAGGCAGGGAAGGCTCCTGTGTCAGGCATCACTGTGGGCATGGACAGTGCACTTTGCCTTTCTGCTTCACATCATACTTTTATGTGTGATGACTGCTGAGATGCTGCCTCCTTAGTACTTTCTTCTTCAGGCTAATTAACTGCAGACTGTGACTCTGAAGTCACATTTTCCAGACCTCTGCTCTGCCTCGGTGCTTACCTCTGCCCTCCCTCCAGCTGAGCCACGCACTGATTGAGGCATGGTGCCCAAATCTGGATGCAGCCCCCCATGAAGCCTCTTCAGTGCCAAGTGCAATGAGAACAGCTGTTTCAGATGTCTTGCTTTTTTCCTGTTCATACATCCCACTATGGTGTTTCCTTGTCTTGTATCTGCAGGACATTTTTGAATCTTGTTTGGTGTGTGATCCATTACAACCTCTGAGTTTTTTCCCTAGAGCTGCAAGTTGCAAATTATTTCCCCCAAGACATGTAGAGATGATTAACCCAAATAAAGTGTGTACCTTACTTTTCCTCTCTCAAATTACGTTCAATGTAAAATAAGAAATAGCATACCCATTTTGAATGACTGAATTTTGTAATATACCACATGACCAGGATAATATAAAGAGGATAATGGGAAAGAGCTCATTATTCATTTGTTAAGTGTAATTTAGCTTTCATTATTTCTTACAATAGCAAATCATCTAGTCGTAACATCCTGTGCTGAAGTCTGAATTCTCTAAGACTGAGAACTGCCTGACAACATTTAGCAGTATTGAAAACTTTGGTTGTGTGTGGATTTGCAAAACATAAACCATTTTGCAGTTCTCACAGAAGTCGGCAATAGTCTTCTGGAAATGTGTGATCTGACTAGTTAACTTCCCTTGGGAGCTGATAACTATTGATCTTCTAGGAAAGATAAACTACAGAAATGTATCAAATCACTAAACAAGGGTTTTGACCCAGATGGGAGCTAAGGTTTCGTCACTGATATTGCAGTGATATATATACAAGAGACGGAAATTCTCAGATATGTTAATCTCATTTAGATGCTGACATTAAAAAACAAATATTCAAAACATAATGAAGGAATTGTCAGGAGAATAATTTGGTAATTATTAGCTTAATATCTTGAACTGAAATTTTAAGAAGTTACACCATTCATTTATTTTTTAATAAATTCCAGATTTGATTCTTATTGCTAATTTTATAGAGAGAACTATTCAAATATTTGTAAAGAAAAATACTAAATAGTAACTTTGCCTTCCAAATGACAAAACTGCGTGAGCTATGACAAGTATGAAAAGTATTTACCTTTCTCAGGTAAATGGGCAAAACTTCTGGTATAGCTAGGGCTGTATTCACATTAAACTGCCGATGTAAATAACTCTGGTTTTCCTTTTTATATGGAAGCTTTTATACTGACATGCTGGCAGGACAGGGATTCATACAGCCTTTAGTAGCCTGTGAGGGTTACAGCTCTCCAACACTGATGAATCACAGAACCTATTCAGTTGGAAAAAACCTCTAAGATCATCAAGTCTGAGCATTAACCCAGCACTGCCAAGTCCACAACTAAACCATGTCTCTAAGTGCCACATGTGCACATCTTTTAAATACCTCCAGGGATGGTCCCTCCACCATGTCCCTGGGTAGCCTGGGCAGCCTGCTCCAATCTTTTACAACCCTTTTCTATGAAGATATTTTTCCTCATATGCAATCCAAACCTCCCCCAGTGCAGCTTGAGGCCATTTCATCTTGTCCTGTCACTTGTTACTTCTAAGAGGCCAACCCCAACCTGGCTACAGGCTCCTTTCAGGCAGTTGCAAAGAGTGATAAGGTCTCCCCTGAGCCTCCTTTTCTCCAGGCTAAACACTCCCAGCTCCCTCAGCCACTCCTCATAAAACCCCAGTCTAGAGGGGTCCTGCTGGCCTCACTATTTTTGACACAAGCCAGGATGCCATTGGCCTTCTTAGCCACTTGGGCACATGCTGGCTCATGTTCAGGCAGCTGTTGAGAAGTTGGAGAGACAATTCCAAAGATAACCCACACCTGCAATAACACTCAGTGCTAGTCAGCCTAGCTAGCCTGGTAATTAGCTCCCAGAACCCCTTCAAAAGTCCCAGATGCATGTCTTTGCCTCCACACCTTTGCTTTTTCATCAGATCTGATCGTTTTCTGCCTCCTGCCTGAAAGAAATTTCAGGAGTTCCTGCTTCCCACCTCCTGGCTCCCACCATGGCTATGGGTGAAGCCTCTGGAGCTGGAGCTATTTCCTAGCCAAGAAAAGACAGTAAGCAAACCTCTCTTGGTTTGTATTAGTTTATTCTTCCCAGAAGAAAAGTGGAGAGACAAAGAGGAGCTCTATCTGAGCCATTCACTCCTTCATCTGCTCTTCCATGAGTACATAGTGCATCCTCAGTGTATACACATGGCTACATTCTGTTTAGTTTTTAAATCTTGGAACATATTTTATTCAGTCTCAAAATTTGAGCCCATACTCGTCAGGGTATGTCACTGCTTCCGTTCATAGCTAGGGATTGTGCTCAGCAGTGGAGGTGAAGGGGTGTGACTGGAAAAAAATGTTTGTTTTTTGCTTTATTCTCAGTTTCTGCTAGTCTAGTGGCATTGATCTGCTGCTATTAATAAAAGCAATTGTTTACCTCCCTCATCTGCAGACTCCTAACATCCTTGCAAACACAACAGTGCTGTTTGCTTTATTTTCTATGAAAGCATTTTCCTTCTCCATACTCCCACTCACGTACAGACAAAGGCTATTAATGTACAGCAGCTATCTCATCACAATCAGGACCTTGCAATATGATTTTACTTAATGGATCTTTAAGCACAGGAAAGTGTTATTATTTATTCAAAATTAGTTGAGCCTACTGTTTTGAATGTAAAGTTTCTTTCTAATTCTGCAATTCTTTCTTCATTTATTTAGGGTTTCAGAGAAGAAAAACAAAACAAAAGTAACCTTTACTTTCCATTGTATTTGAAGCAATTTAAAAAGTTCACAAAACAGAAATCCCTGCAAAACCAGTTCTGGCATATTATTTAATCAGACATTGGGCCTCCACTTAAAATATCTTGATTTGAAGGGCTAGAGAGACCTTCAGAAGTAATCCATCCTGGCTGCTTAAGAGTCAGATTCCTCTCTAGGTGGAAAAAGATTGGCCAGCACTGAAATAAAGAATTCTGGGTACACAGCACAGAGGTCTGTGGTCTCCACCTCTCTGGACTCCAGTTACCCAAGCTTTAGGTATATTTATCTTCACAGCTTCCTTAGAAATGGATGATGCCCTTACTCCTATTTTCTACTTTCATATAAGGAAAGTAGCAAACATTAGCCATGAGCAACGTGAAGACAATGAATGCATGGCAATGGAAGGGAATGGGAAGCATTTGCTCACAAAACACTTTCCTTTTTTATTCCCAGAAGCTATCATGGAAAGAACTCAGCAACGTATTTTAATTTGAAGTTCCCTTAAAATCCTTCCTGGCCTTGTAGTATGAGGAAAGGGCTCATGAACTTGGAGGGAAGATCCTGAATTATCATTCCAAGAGGCTGATAGTTCTCTGTCAGGGATTCCTTGTCTCTAGGAGAAAAGCATCTAATAAGGCATTCAGCCTAAAGACAGGGGAGGAGTGGGATTTTGTTCCATTTGTATGTAACTTTACTGTGAAAAATTACCACATAAAAAGAGCATCTTCTTGCTCAGGGGTCTAACAAAACCTGAGCTTCTCCTGGTGCTCTTCCCTTTGTTTTGTCCTGCAGACTTGACGCAGATAGGCAGACAGGAACTGAGTCTTTTCTAGCATAAGCATCATCCACAGAAGTGTTTACAGAGAGCTAATTAGTCGCAGCCTGACTAATTGCAGTGAGGCCAACAGAACTGCACGAGGTCCAGCAGCGGTGCAGTTTTGCCAATTAGCCACTCATGCTTGGTAGCTGTGTAAAAGGCTTCGCTGGTCCAGGTGTACATATGGTTTGCAAAGTCTGCAGTCAGGAAACAAACATCCACTTTACTCTCAAGCTGAATGTATGTTATGCAGAAAATCACACATGAAATAATAAATATAGATATGCACAATGTGATTTTTGCTGTAGCAGAGTTTCCTAGGAGAACACTGCATTTTAACACTCCCACTTATGCTGTGGGACATAGAGGTCTTGGAGGTCTTCACATGTAGATGTCTTTTTACTTTTTTTTTTCTGAATTTAATCATGGAATTGTATCTACTGCAACATACGTTGACTCAATGTTTAATTCATTAGGTCCCTGAGGAAATCTGCAGGTTCTACAAAAACTATGAAAATCTGTCTGTTCTGTGCAGGCACCTTATTGTCAGGCCCACCTCAACACCTCTCCACAGCAAAGATCTTGTGATTAGGGGACAACAATACTAGGCCTCAGCTGTGATGTGACTGTTGAGCTGTTTCAAGCTCCTCACTTCTGCAGTTCAGAGTAATATTAAAATGTGTAATCCCTGGTAACTGAGACCAGAGCTAAGGACAGACCTGTAAAGCAAGGGCAACTGGAGAATGGCTGTAACAGTTATGAGTCCCCCTGCTTCCCTGAAACAGGAATGTCCAGTGGTGACACAGGCACTGGAGGATGCAGAAAAGGGAGGGAAAAGAGAGCTTTTCTGACAAAATTAAATTAATGTATTTCAATCAGAAAGACCTGCCACTTCCAGCCAATGCTAAGGAGCAGAAGTTGCACTTGGCATCCCCTGTCCTTGCTGTGGGATGTGTGTCAGAATGGTCCCTGGCACCTGCCTGTTGTAGCAGCTCAGCCCAGGATGGATGTGGCTGTGCCTGCACCTTCACCCCGCTCTGGGCATTCAGCTGAGTCCTGGGGGAATCACAGGGCACCCCAAGTACCCAGAGGCCTCTACATCCCTGAATTTGCACACCTGGGTTGTGAGAAAAAGAGCCCCCAGGGACCTCACCGAGATGCTGGGGAAAAAGAGAGGCTGCTAAATAGACCCAGACCAACAGAGAGGCAGACAGAGGAGAGAGAGGAACTGTGAGCAGAACAGATCAGAAAGAGAGAAGTAAAGACAAAGGAACTGGTCACTGGCTACCCTGTACCTACTTCTCATTTTGCCAGCGCCTCCTTGCATCTGCAGTCAACTGGAGCTCATTTACAGCTGTGTCCCTTCCTGGATTCACCATAACTAAGCCTCTCTGAGCCTGAAGCACTCTGTAAGACCTCAGAATAAAATGAATGAGTAGAGTGTTTCCCATTGCCACTTTGCTTAAAAAAACCACCTACAACGCCTTCAGTCTTGTGACAGTCATTCCTTCCTCAGCTGTCTCCTCTGAGTTCTTTTCTCACCCACTTCTGTTCCTCTTTCTGCTTCTTTTACATGATATTTTTGGTAGAGAGGCCATGAAAAGGAAAGGCAAAAAATACAGTGTTGTTCAACCATTGCCAAAAGCTGGAGTCACTTCACAGAGACAGAGTGATCTAGGATTTACTCTGCAATCTCAAACATGTGAAAACTGAAACAGGTCATTGTAGGGCTCAGATCACAAGATGCACTGCTAGAGGATGTTTGGGTTTTCTGTCCTGTCAGACAAAAGCAGTCTTTATTATGTTATTGCTAAATTTAAAAAAAAAAATAAAAAGAAAAAAAAAGAAGACTGTCATGTCTTAATAATCTAGTGTGCTGGTAAGCAAATCTTTTCACTACTCAGGACCAATTCATGACAGTCTTAAACTTTTTTAAACAGGTGTTGCTGCTGAAAACTGTATGCCTCAGTTTACTTGCTAAAGAATATCATTAAGTCAACAAAAGGCTGGTTGTGGCTCACATATAATGAAATGAGAACAGTATAATCATCATTAAGCAACAAATAAGGCTATTGATTATTTGTATTATGCTGCCAGGTTTAATTCCATTTCATTTTTGTCTCCTTTCAGCCCTTAATTACGCAGTTCATGCTGCATCCTCATTTTAGCAAATAGAATAGAGTGATGCCTTACCTTCCTACCTTAGCAACAAAAGCACAACCCCAGTGTAGTTTTGCTGGACTTAATTAAAGACAGCTTCTGATAAAGGCTGGTATTTTGAGTCCTGAGACAGTTTGGGGACTTGGGGCACAAAATTGGTGCTGCTGGGCTGTGTCTGTCTCTTTCTGCCCATCACCATTTGGGTGCACCATCAGCACCTTCCATTTAGCTTGCAAAGGTAAAGCAGGCTGCTAACAAATGCCCTACAGAGCTGGAGCCAAGGAGAGGGCGTCAGAAAAAATGCTGCGGCAGTCAAAATGTGAAAATAAAAGTCAGTGCTATGTGATCTCATCAAAGGACCAATGTGGAGCAGGGTATGAGGGAAAAAGAGGTAGCTGCGGGAGAGGAGGCATCTCCTCTGAGTCCTTTCTATCAACAGCAGGTACAGGGAGCATTGAAAGTGAGTTCATTGGCACTGGGGACCCTTCACTGCAAGATGTGCTGTGCCCCAGATGTACTGGGGTTGGGCTGCTGGTTGCTTACAATGGCAGGAACATATTGTACCATTTCTGCAGAGCAATCTGAATAGTGGGAAGAGAGGGGGAGTTTTTGTTGATTTTTTTTAAACAAAACCCGTACAGATCAGCTGAATAGCATATTCACTGGATATTGTTCAAGCAGCACTTTTCCCTGCTTGTGGCCAGTTTGCAATACATGTATTCATGCTGAGGAATACCTTATTCTGTGAGCTATTCATAAATACTTTCTTAATATGCATCAATGGCAAATTTGGCCCTGGTTGAGTAGCTGTGTCAGGAACTGTCTGGACTTTTTTCCCACTTCTGACTTTCTGATGAATATGGACCATGACTTATAGACAGGTTCTGCTCTCTGGCCTCAGACCTTCCAGAGTGGTCTCCCTCAGCTCCAGCAATTGCAGCAACACAAACTTCCATGGGACCACTCAGTGACTTCACTCATGCTCACTGCAAGTCAGAAGGTCAGAGCCTGCAGCAGACAGTGAACACTGATTGTTTTAGAGGGGTCATGTCTTCTGAATGTTCCTCTTCTGCCCAGGTTCACAGGGATTTCCAACTCTATTAAGGGAGTATTTATGTCCCCTTCACAGGAACTGGTGAATAATTTTTTCTGCTCCTCCAGATGAGCATATCGTGAAAGGAGGATATTAAAATAAATCCTCTGGCATGAATTCAAGCAAACCATACCTCCCAGCATCTTAATTAAAGATAGAAAGTATCAGATCAAGCGAATTTTTGAAAATATTCACCAAGAGGAAAAAAATGTCAATAAAGAACCTACAGTGCTCATTTCCTTATGAGGTCTCAGGGTCTGTGCTTCTCACGTTCTCTGCAATAAGTGCTTAGACCTTGGAAAAAAAAATTTGCCTTCCCTCCTTCCACCCCACTTCTTTGTTTGTCCCAAGAATTAGCCCATTGGAGTATAAGGAAAGTTATTATTGTTAAAGTACTGTTGTCACTCGGTGTTTTTTAACAGAATATTTCAATTCTTGGTAAAGCTATGACTACCTGATTGCTCCTTAGGTTTGTATTTTTGATGCCCTACACTGCTTTATGTCAGGATTCTCAAAACAATGGAACTGTCTCCACCTGCAACAGATCTTAGAGAGTCGACTGATGATTTGAAGCCTTGAACAAACTTCCGAGGGGAAAAAAATATTGATTGAGACTCCCTCAGTCTTCTCAGGATGCCACCTCTGAATCTCACAAAACTAAGTTTCAGCATCAGCTTCATAATGATCCTTTTCCCTGAGCAGATGAATATTGATATTTCTTATCAGTTGTCATCACCTTTGCTTTAAACTTCACCAACGAGCTAAATGAACATGGCATAAAATGCTTCTAAAGTCCATTTCATATACTGCACAGATGTGCGTGGGTTTTGTGGAGCCTCTTTCCATTCTCTAAATATATTTTTTATTCTGTCTACCTTGTGGAGAATGCAGAACAGAAAAGAAGTAGTGATTTGGGGTCTGTCTTTTGAGTGAAGGAGGTTTAGATCTATGTAGGCTTAGCTTTCCTGCAGGCTAATTATAATGCTGAAGAGTTTGATGAAATTAATATGAGTGAGTCCATCACCTCAGCAATTTATTGCAAAAGAACACAGATAATATCAGGCTTCTATTCCTCTCCTATGTGGCCAGGATATTTCTTAGTCTGTAGATATTCCCTTGAATATCTGCTAGAAAACAGCTGTTACAACAACAACCAAAAAAACCCCCTCTGATGTTTTAAACTGCTTTAAAACTTTAAGGTTTCTCCTTTTGCTTGCTACACAGTCTCCTTCTCTCCAATTTTCATCACCTCCTTCCTCCCCCATTTTGTTTTTCTGTTGCAGTATGCTATATACTGAATTAAGTAAAAGCAATTATTTGCAAACTTACAGATGCAAGTGATAAAGCCAGCAACACCAAATGATAATTTCCCTAAGCAGTTTTGTTTGCAGCTTGTTTACTGCTCTTTGCAGCTGTTACCAACTCTCTTTCCCCATTATCTGCCTGGGACCAGTTGTAATGGAGAAGGTACTGTGAGAGAGGAGTGCCCCAAATTTCCTGCTTATGGTGAGGAGCCCTCACCCTTCATGTCTACAGAGAGTGCTCGGCTGCTTCTGAGGCAGAGCCTCCAGGCAATAGCACTGAAAGCAGCAAGTTGTTTTGGATTTTTTTTCTTCCCATCTGATTCTCCAACTCAGTGAATCGTTAATATGGTTTAGAATGGAAATGAAAATGCCACAAAAGAGCATCTCATTGCAGGATGTCTGTAAAGATATATAAAAGGATCTTTTCATGGGTAATTATTCAAACTACTTCATATAACTGTCACCATTAAAAGGTCACTAACTTTTACCACACAGGGATTGCTAAAGATGCAGTGCTGGCACCATCTTCTAAAACTCAGGAAAATACTCTAGTGTCATTCGTGGTCATCTGTGACACTGCCTGGTTTTATGTTCCCTTAACTCGACTAACCCAGTTCAGCATTGCTTTGTTATGTTAGTAGAGAGGATCAAGGTGACCTCTGTTACTGACAGTGCACAACCTTGTAACAAATAGCAGTTCCTTCCTGGAGGAACTTTCGCTCACAGCATGATAGGCAGACCATATCTCATGCATGTCATCTTTATACTGGTAATAATTGCAATTACAACCTACCATGTTCTTGCTGTATTTCATTTCAGATTTTAATTGCATACTATCATTCTCATTCCAAATTAAGATCCCAGTGCATATTTTAAACTGTCTGTAAATACACATTAAAAAGATGACATCCATTAGACAACCATGCAAGCACCGTATATGTGGCATATTAAAGAAGCAGTTATACTTGAAGAGCTTTCTCTCAACCCAAATGCATGCATATACAAAGTTTCTGTGAAAAAATAAGTCCTTTGGGTATATTGTAGATAATCCTCTTCCCTGTACACTAGAACATCTTTTCTGTCAGATAGGGTTGAAATTGGCTAAATGGATTCCAGTTTTATTAGATGAGGACTGACAGGCAGAAAGAAACTACCATACACCCATTTCTTTGGGAAATCCAGCTAAAAATCCTTTATTCTCTAGGTAGACAATACAAGTGGTATTACTCCCAGCAATGTGATATGCAGTTGAATTTTGAGGGTTCAAAACATGGCAGGCTATGCAGATGCTGTATATCATAGGCAGCTCTTCTGCTGCCTGAGTGAGTCCTGGGCATCCCTGAGCCCTTTAAACATCTGCAGAGCCTAGGGAGATTACTTTTGAGGAAAATGAGTGCTAGCAAACTTTTCATGCCAGCCTTATAGGTCCCTGCCCCCACTGGATTGCAAGTCAAGTGAACTCTGAGACTCACAACAGGCAAAGGAAAGGAACATTTGTGTCTGCACTGAAGAGGTGTTAAAGGCAACCGAGTTCAGAGAAAGGTGCAAAAAAGCTCCTCACCTTGGAGTGAGAATTCAAGGGAGATGCAGGAGTCCACCTTAGAGAGATGGTAGAGAGGGCAGAAAATGACTCAGAAGTGGAAGAGGAGCACAGCTTCCTCCTTTCCTTGGTAAAGAGAGACATTTTTCATATGGCTAGCTTTCCAGGGCAGCAACTTTGTATTTGTACAGACCAGAGTAGGTTGTGTCTAGTGTTTGCAAGACAGCTTGAGAAACCTGAAATTCTTTTATCTTTGCTTATCCTTGACCTCTCCAATAACCAACAGTAAAAAAAAGAAAAGAAAATACAGATTTCACTTATTATGGGAAGCCTGGAGGAAAGTGTTTCAAATGAAAATTACTCCTGCAAATACATGTTATACTATGGGGAAATTGTGTTTTTCAATCACATACACTGGAGAGTAAAGTGCTCTAAGGTCCTAGGTTTTTCACAACAAAGTTGCCTGCCACTGTACCATCCCAGTTTCACATGAAACGTGGTCAGTGAACATCTCTCTGGATGCTTCATGTCTGTGGGAACTGCCAGTTCTGAGGGCCCTTAAAAGAGTGGACAAGTATTGGTCCAAACATACAATTACAAACAGCTTTTTGTATGTTATTCTAATACTTGTTGATTATTCTAATATTTCAGTAGCAGTAGAAATTGGGGGATTCAGTACTGTAGCCTGTGTTAGATAATGTAGATATTAGTGCAGTGCTCATTGTTAGTGGTTATTTCTTACTAGGAATGTTTGTTGAGTGAGCCTTTCTTCTGCACCAGTAATAGGTGGCTGATTGGTGCTGATTTAATGATTTATAGCATCTTATTTCCTGATGAGATAGGAGCTCACGAGAAGTGCCAGGGACATGCCTTTTGAGAAGCTGACATGGGCTGCATATTTCATGTACTGCTGGAGAGTGCAGGCAGGCTGTGTAGTATCAAATCACAGAAGATGTACTTATCTAGAGTTTTCCTGTGTAACAAAAATCCTGTCATCTGTTGACGTAAGAGACACGAGATAACAGTTCTGCGACACTGCATGGATCTTCAGTCTGGACAGATGAGACAAATCTAAATAATTGAGTATGAGCTCCTCAGACTTTCTTCATGTTAGGGCTGTGCCACAGCCAAGAAGCATAGAATGGCTTTGAACTGACTGCGCTCTCCTCCTGCTTGCAGCGTTCATTGTGCTCTCCAGTCCCATCAGTGAAAAGGCCAGCGAGGTCCTGGGTTCGTGCAAGTCTAGGTAGGACTTCCCCACTGGCTGGCAGCAGCTCCCTGCTCTGCCTTTTCTGCCACAAATTTGGGAAATTGCTGATTCCTCTTCGATACAAAGATATTAGGGTAACTAAAAAGTATATTCATGTACATGAAGGCACACAAGCATGCACATGCATTTACTCATATGGACATTTCCATCTAGCAATAGGACAACATCCAACATCCTTTCTCACCTCACTGCTCACTGCCTTTAGTCCATCGTTCACAGCGACCCTGGGCTCTGTCAGGCTTGAGAGGAAAGGAGGATTTCAACACTAATACCCCTGTATTGAGTGGAAAGTTCCTAGCTGCCTCCTATTGGAAATTGAGAACCAGCAGCCATTTAGCCTATTGTGATTACCACTGCAGAAGATTCCTTTTTAGAACTTAGTCCTGTTTGCTTTTAATTGCATCTCTTGGTAGAACTTAGAAAAAGCAAGAAAACCACAAAACATTCACCAACATGTTCATGACAACCTACTACCAGTGGTTTTTTATTGCTATCCCTATTTAAAATGACTGCAGTTTGTATTGGCTTTACCTAAGATTCATAACATCATTTCCAACTCACTATTTGACTTTGGGTGCTTTTTTTCTTTAAAGCTTTACTTGTTAATGTATTTTTCTATAATTACACCACAATCACTCCTAAGTGCACAGTTTACATTGAACAGAGCCATTAAGGGTTGCTGCTGGTAGTTGATTGTTGCACACAGTTGTGCAGACATCTTTGTATTTAGACCCAAACCAGCTTTACAGGGCAAAGATATATTTATCTGCAGGAATTTCCAGTCACTATTTTTGCTGATGTCCGTAATTAATCAGGCTGGACAGCCTATAGGGTAATCGTGAGGCTTGTGTTAAGCAGTCCTGTGCTCAGCAGAGATCTCAATGTCTTTGTTGTGCATATGGTGATGTGCTTTAGTGGCTGCCTCTGAACTGTGCTCTGTCTGATGCAAAGGCTTCAATGGCCACATTCTAACCTATCAAGAATGCACATTTCTGAATTCTTTGTTGTTTCCTTCTCTAAACTTTTCCCTAGGTGATAAAGTGATTCTATATTCACAAAACCTGATTTTGATCCTACCTCTTTGGTGAAATTAATTTGAGTTCTGTGCCAAATTTGTTTAAGGCACTACAGCTCTTTAACATGTTTATGGCCCAGTAGGGTCCACTATAATTTGAGGAAAACATTAGTATGTGTAATACTACTAGTGGTGAATAATTAACATACAATTATAAAGTCTTTCATCAAGATTTTACATATGCAGGAACCACTTCATTTTTCCCCAGACCAAATTTGGAATAAAGCAGAGCTGCAGTGAAAGAGGATGTACACACTCAAATAGTCCAGGGTAGGCACTGAAAATGACTGCCACACACAGATGAAACAACAAAGGGAATTTACTTAGACAGAAGGTGTTAGCAGAAATCAAGCATCCACTGATGGGGCTTTGCACAGTGTTGTTTGCAAGTTTGCACCTTGCACGTGTTGTTAACTGATTTGGAATTTGGAAAGGAGACAGAAGACTTCACTACAGTCCTTTTTGAAAGGCCTACTGCATCTTTTAATAGCCTCACATAAGCAAGAACTTATTTTAATGTCCTGTTCAGAAGAAAGAACACCATCTGCAGAATTAGCAAGAAGTATCTGTGGCAAGTGGACATTCCTCAGGAATCTCCATTCAATACCAGCCCTTCCCTAGCTTTTAAAAACATGGGGAATCATAGTGCAGAGTGACACGAGTGCTCAAAAGCTACTGCAGGATGAAGCTAGGAGGGGATCTATTTCTGTTTGGGCACTGTATGTTTGCTGAATCAGGAAAAATTTGAAAAGGGTGAATGAAGAGAAAACTTGAGCAGCTGTAATGGCCTTCGGAGAGCTCCAGCTCTGAGCACAAGGCTGGCAGCACAAAGGCTGTGGAGGTCAACCTGGTATCATTTCTGCCTCAGTACATCGAACAGCAGAACAGGCAGTCCTCAACAGATGGGACAGGGGATTGGCTTGTCCTATCAAGGGAAAGCCAAGCCTCTTTGGCCTAATATTTAATAGCAATTGCCCGCCCAAACTGCTGATAAATTAAGTAGTTGCATGGAGCAGCTGATGGAGACATGCAGCTCTGTCATGAATGCAGGAAATCTACCACCCTTCAGCACCACCCATTATTGCACTAAAGTCTGCTGCTCGCCATACAGTCAAGATCCCCTGCTTCAATCCAAATGGAAGCTCCTTACTTGAGCCATTGTCTCCAGCTTTTGGAGGGAAAGACTGTAAGAAATTATCTGAGCCATCAGTAACAAGGAGAAGGGGCAAAGGGGTGAGTCAGGCACTGGTTCCTCTCCCACTTATCTCCTCTGGCACAGCTGGAGGTGCTGCCTTGTTGCAGGGGCACCCTGCATCTTCTCCCAGGACTACTAGAGCGGAGGAAAGCCGCTAGCCAGGGAGCTGTCAGGTAGGACTGTCTACCTCCAAGGATAGGGAGCAGCAGGACAGCCACCAGCCCACCCACACAAACCTGCTTGTGGCTGCTCTTCACTCAATGTGAATGCAGCAAGGCTTTTTAAGCCCTTAGTGACAGCCACAGTGAGACAATAAAGGGCCAACAGATGTCAGTCCTGCTGTGATTGGTTTGGGAAAGTTCCCTGCCCAGCCTCGTGGCTGATTGGCAAGGCACCTTTTGAAGGGGTTGATTTTGTTCGTGTTTAGAGGATCAGACCAGGCAGTTTCAGTGCCACAACCAGCAAAGTCAGCCCTCACTTCCCAAGGCCCTAAAGAGGGGTCACCAGTGGGCAGGCAGATGGGTACTAATTCCTCTTATGAGTGCTCTCTCTTCTTCATTTTGCACTGGCAACCACTTTGGAGGTCATCCATGACTTCATCCTGACATTCAATTACTCTTCTATGTTTATCTTTCTGCAAAAGTTTTTTTTTTTCATTTTTTAATTTGTTGTATTTTATTTGTTTGTCTTTTATTAAAAGAAAGGACAGTTTTATTCCATATTCAGTTTTGTCCCACATGGCTCTAATTAAGGCTGATGACAATCTAGCCCACACTATAGGCATGGAGTACCCTTTACTGACTCCTTCTAAGTAAGAAAGGTTTCTAGACAATAAATAATGATTGAAATTGATCATATTTTCTTGGCAGCATTGTAGGTTTTATTGACTTTTCTGTGGTTTCAAGTCCAAAACAGAGAAAGCTGAGTTCTGTCTTCACCCTAAAAACACCCTTTTCGAATGTGAGCATTTATCCATTGGGTGGTGACTCACCTGACCAAAAAAGAATAGCTGCTAACAAGAATGTATGGGACTAAAATACTGAAGACTCTCTGAAGTCCATGCTTCTGAAAAACTTGAAATCTTTGTCTTATGACTATAAAAAAGTCAATTCATATGGATTTGCTGTTCCAGTTTTGCTGATGGTTCATAGTTTTTGGAACTAAAGATCACACTGTCAAACTTACACTTTGCTAATTTTTTTCTTGCATACCTAATGGAGAATGAACATATTTTGAATTTTGCATAACTTCCTCCAGAGACACTTAAAAAGTATATAATATTATGCCATGTCTTTATGTAATTATTTTAGTTACAGGCTGTTTAAGAAACAAAATTGCTTATTTAAGATTCACAAGTTACTGAAGTTATTAAGGTCAAAGGGGCACTTTTGGAATTGACATTATAAATAGAAAATATGACTATGAATTTTACTTTTTTCAATCTGTCTGGTTTTCCCCAATGTTTTCACTTCTTTTACTAAGTTTTTGCTTTTTGTGTGTCACGCTAAAATGAACTCTTCTGTAGAAAAGACAAAAGCAAGACCCTAGTACTTTATTATGTTAGGCAAACATTTGTCCCAAATTTTATAGCAAATATTCTACAACTCAACTGTAGCATGACTTCACCTCTGGTACAGTGTGCAGTTCTGGGCTCCACAATATAAGAATATTAAAATATTAGCATGTGTTCAAAGGAGGGCAACAAAGATGGTGAAAGGACTAAAAGGGCATGACTTAGGAGGAGTGGCTGAGGATACTGGGTTTGTTCAGCTTAGAGAAGGGGAGACAGAGGGGTGACCTCATTGGTGTCTACGCCTTCGTCATGACAGGGAAGGGGAGAGGGAGTGGTGATCTCCTCTTTCTGGGGTCCTGTGATAGGACGTGAGGGTGACCTTATTAAGAGATGTTCCATCCAGTTCCAGTGACCTGAAGTTACCTCCTCTGGTCTTCGTTAATTACTGTGTCACAGCTTCCTTCTTGGTTTTCTGATCTGGGTCAGGAACATGAGAGCTTGAGAGAAAAAGAGCTGGAAACCTGACAGTGCTAAGAACTGCTGGAGTTTTTTTACTATTAATTTCCCACTGACTTTGTGTCTGGAGGAGTCTAACTGAGGCAGAGTGGTAGTTGAGAAAATAGTTGACAGTGAATGATGGCTTTTTAGAGCTTGACTGACAACAGTGTGTTGAAAGGTGTTTGACATATTCTCATTTGATAGCAGTAATCATGTTGGTCAAGAGAAGATCCTAATATTTCTCATTGGCATTCAGCAGCCCCAAGAATTAAGGGTCCCTTTCAAATCTGATAGTTCAGATTTCTATCTGTCAGACACTGTCAAAGAATTCATTCCTTTGTGTGGTTTCAAGTCTGGCTTTGCCTGGAGAAAGCACTTTGAACTCATTTTATCTCATCTGCAAAGGAAGATGACAGCTCTTTGCTATAGAAAATTTGTGTCTGATAAATATACTGTCTCTTAATGCAGTCTTTTCAGCCCAAGACTTCCAAATACTCACTGCAGAGACAAGGCAGAAATCTCCCCATTGATCTGTCACAAGCTATGTACTTTGTGATGCTTTCACGTAGACTAAGGCAAAAGATGTAAGTGGTGGGGGACAAAGGCAGGGAAGGAGCTGTATTCGTGTGGGGGAATATCCAGAATTCATTTCTATTTTTCAAGACATGCCTATGTATTTGCAGTCCACTCTGTGCTTCTGGGCTGCCCAGTCAATTCCAGTATAGAAACATAGAATGGTTTATGTTGGAAAAGACCTCTAAGATCATCAAGTCCAACCATTAACCTACATGCCAAGTCCTCCACTAAACCATGTCCCTGAGTGCCGCAGCTAGATGTATTATCAGAAACACTCCTTCACCTGTGACAATGGTAACTAGATAGACTGCTCTTAACCTCCCAACTCATTTCCTATTTGTCAGATCAGAAGGATCCACGGAGTCTGTGCAGCACAACATCACCTCACTCCTCAAAGCAGTGTCCTGCCCCTGCTATCTACAGCATGACTTCACATAAGCCGTATCCAATCTATTTCTGTGCTACATTGTCACCAGCTAAAATTGGTCTTGTTCCTCCATTTTCAAGCTGAAAAAGGAGAGGAACAGATAAGCCCCAGTTTAATTTGTTCTGGCAATTATTGGAAATCTCCCACAGAGAGAGGAGCCCTTGCCTATCGGTGCGGAATGACACACAGCCTTACGGGCCCAGACAAAAGGAGACCCTGCTTTTCTGCAAGCCTATTCAGGCATGTATAGACACATTGGCTGAGGTACCAGCCCATTCGCATCTTAATGGGGAAAAAAGAGAGTCGAGAACCTAAAAAAAAAAAAAAAAAAAAGGAATAAAAACTGGGAAGCGAGGATTGGCATTGTGGCATTGAAGTCTTGAAAACAAACTGTGCACTGGTGAAGAGAGTGGGAAAAAACTCTTTACTTGCTAGTCCAGCAGATAACTACACTGCTGTCTGTGTTTCAGAAGTATCAGAATTATACTTTTATTACAGATAAAGGTTATGCTAGGATTGATTTAGAAATGCGAATTGAAGATAAGTGTGTTTTGGACCTGGGGTAGAAGCTAAGCTTTTTTTCTTTTCTCTTTCTCTCCCTCTCTTCCTTTCCCTCTATTTCTGAAAATCAGGATTCAACATTAATTCAACCCAAATGAAAGTGTTATGATAAAACACCTCTGAGAAGCATTTTAAAATATAATTTCCTGCAAAATGAGTGAGTAAGTTTATTTAAAAAACCAAAGTGCTAGTCAAAAGGTGAAAGAAATACATTCCATGATTATGGAGGAAGAAAGAGGTTATTTAAGAAATAGCTGAAATGGCACTTCTTTTTAAATTGTCATGTGAATGCTTTTAAAATGTAATGACAATGGCAGCTATTCTTTAAGGCTTTTTCCTTGTACTCTGCTCCTGAGCTGAGGGGAAAAGTGTTTGTGGAGAAAATCACTTTAAATTCCAGGTAGATTTTTTTTTACATGCCTCTGGGTTAATTTTCTCAATTTATCCCTTTAACAATGCTTAAAAATAATAATTCTTTTGGCCACCTAATTTGTCTACACTGAAAACAGCTGACAGGGAGAAATGTCACAGTTTGGTCATTGACATCCCAGAAATGATTCCTTATTGCATTAATGACATATTACAGAAGAAGAGCTGTAATGTAAATTTAGAAAACAGCAGACCCCCACTTGTTTTTAAAGAAACTGTCGAGACCTATCCAAAGCTCACTGCACTGATTGAAAATGCTTTTGCTAGCTTTGCTGAACTTAGAGCTGAGGCGTTGTTTATAGGGATTATAACCTTTGCTGTTGTTGTCTGCAACAAAAATTAATAATGTACAAAGGCAGCAAAGATCAGCTTTCCTTTTTTGTTAATGGTGATTTCTGTGCAGGGTGATTAGAGGATAATTTTTCTGGCTGACCAATGCTCTAGTTAGACAAATTGAAAAAACAAAGTTTAAAAGCAAAAACTGTGCCATCAGATAGTTAGAAAGTGCATGGGTAATTCCTGGGAAATTAGTTCTTACTGCAATTAGTGGCCATTGTGTTTGAGCATTAATAGCCTGGGGAAAACATAATAAAGTTGCTCCTAACTGTTGGTAACGACACATTTCTCAGAGAGTATTACTTAATTAACCATAATTTGAAAGGGTGGTTCTTCTGAGATGAAGCTTTATGGTGTATTTAAACAATACCAAATCAAAACATGTCACCTGCTAAGATTTCTCCTGGTCCTTTACTTGTGAGTGCCTGCTTGCCTACATATAATACTGTATATGCATCTGAGCTACTTCTTCTGTGGGTCCATGTAATAGGAATTTCTCCCCCCTTGGAAATTTGCACATTGTTTTCTCATCATATAGGGTCTCAGATGATGATTTTAATTAGAAATGCTAACACGGTCAGGGAAGTACCTATCACGCCCACTCTTTCCACGCCCTCCACACCAGAATGGGGCAACTGTTTCCCCAACACATGCATTATTCATTCCCAGCCACCTCAACATGAAACATTCGCTATTGTTTCCACTCTCCACTCATGTAGCTTCTGTGGTCCCGGCATCCTTTCCAGTGAATGGTGTCTGTGTACCTCACCTCCTGGATTACTGTTCCCATTCACATACCGGTGCATCAGTTGAGGCTAGATCATCAGACAAAGAGTGTCTGATCGGTTTGTGATGATGTCTTTTCTTTTTCCTGAAAGTTGCTGCATGCTGTAGTACAAACCAGACTTGTTCTTTGGAGCGGGCTGTGCTAAAAAGAGGGCAGAGCTGCTGAAGCACCTGTTGCCACACTGCCCAGAAGAGCACAGGAGAAATTCAGTGTGTAAACTGAGCTGCAGTAGCAGATGACAGATCAGAGAAATGCAAACATAGTGAAAGGTATGTTTTATTTATTTTTCTCAGTGGCATAAACAATTTCTCTGTTGCTTCCTGCTGAATGGAGTGGATTGCTCAAGACTAGGAATGATTAGAAAAGCATTGTATTTTTGTGTTGGTAAGAAACAATGAATATGCTATGTTCTCTAATATGTGGACAAGCTGTCTGAGACAGTGCTTCAGAAATATTAGGTAGCTGTCTGTTGCATTCATTGGTATCCATATAAGAGGCTCAGAGTAATGCCATTATTTGCTCCTCATAGTCTGTTCAAAGAGACTGGAAGTTTAAACATATGCACTTCTGGATAGTGACAGTGACATGGACAAATTATTCTTAAACAAGTTGTAAAACTCTTCTAATTGAAAAAAATGATTTGTAAAATAGGCATTAGGAACATACATTTCTATTTGTGCTTTCAGAAAATTCCTGTTCAAAGAGCTAATCTGCGTGTCTTGACTGTCTAGTTGGAAGCTTATATTTGGAAGCAGATTAGAATGGCACTTATGCAGAGCCCAGACTTCTACAGTGGATCAAGATTGATTATAGTGACACAGAATTTCATTTTTATTTCAGTAGAATTTCTTAGTTCACACAACATCAAAGGTGTCCTTCTAAATAAAAATCCATGCAATGCTCTATCTTAGGGCATATCTTATTATGTACAATATAATCAAATTGATATAGTATTGCATTAAAAACAACACAAGCTGTTTTGAAATGGGCCTTGTGGGAAAAAAAAATGGAGGGTATATAACAATGTATGAGTTCCTTTGAAAAGAAAGAAGAGTTACAGTGAATGAAGCTCATGCTAATTAATAATGTTGGACAGATGCTATATCTTTTCTTGAAATACTGAATGAATATTAAACCAGAAATCAAAAGTTTTATTGTCCTTGACATATTTTTCCAAGTAACATTGTTCACATTTTTCTAGTTTATTCAGTTTCTCTTCATAGTAAAATGACCAGAAACTGCTGCTACAGAGTCAACTCTCTGAAATTAATGGTGTTTGGGGATTATAATTGAAGAATAAACTCTTGCATTTTTTAAAATTAAAGGCTGCAAAGACAGGTAAATTCCTGTTAAAATCCTCTGCAAGCAAAGCAGTCTGGCTCCCATGCATGGGGAAATCCTCACTTTCCTCCTCCTGCCTCTGACACTGCATGAGAAGTAGTGATTATTTTGCTGCTCCACTGGACAGCTTCCCAGCCAGCTGCACTGCCCACATAATGGGGTGGCACTCTATCAGGGGGTCTCTGAGACCGCTCTAGACCAGAGCAAGAAGAGATTCTGCAGGCCATGGAGCAGAGACTTCTCTCTGCCTGATTTTTAGTGTACAAACTCTGCAGGGTGCCCAGCTTCCATCCAGGACAGCCACAAAGGGGTCTTTCATCTCCGTTTCAGAATGGCTGGAGAGGGTGCAAGCCAGGCACCCACTGGTTGCCCACAGCCATTCGTAGTGATGCCTTAGGTTTTAACTTTTACATTTTTCAAATTCTGTACTGCTAGTTAAATAGTTAAATAACTGTAGCCTGTTAAATGCTGTTCTCTTATGCTGTTCTCTGTGCAAAGATAGACATAACAAAACCTCTAACTTGCTCTTCAAGGACATCTAACAAGAACTGTAAACCATCATCTTGGGAAGAGGGGGGCAGGCTGGGGGAAATCACATCATTGGCTGGGTTCTGGTTGGTGAATTGATGTTGATATAAAAGTGTGAAGCACTCGTGACCACCGTCCATTTTGGGATCCACTGAGGCAGGACCTCTGGACCCCAAAGTGTGCACCTGAAGGCCTTTCAAATAGATACCACCTTTATTCCTTTATTCCTGTCTGGTCTCTGTTTCTAGGTGGCCACTTTAAGGCATCAGTAGGTGCTTCTCAAGGTGGGGATCCCAGGTATGGTCTCTGCCACCTGGAGCAGGTGGAAAGCGCAGGCAGGGAGAGCAGGTGTAGTGGACAAACCACAGCTCAATAAGTAATGCAGGAAGGACTTGGCTTCAGCCTTCACTGGTGGTGCTTGAGGCTGCCTGTGTGCAGAACTGGGGCAACCCAGTCCTCCACATCTCTGTGTCACTCCAGCAGACTGCAATGCTCTCCCCGTATCAATTTTGCAAGATACCACTTCTCTATTTAAATCCTCTAAAAATGCAGCTGTTTGCTGAGGCTTCCCAAGTCAATCACATTCATTGGTTTATTACTCTACCTTCAATATTTAACTAGAAATTATCAGCAACAGACTTAATCAAATCTGACCATTTCTTCAGCGCATCACAATCTGTGGATTTAAAGGTGTCTCACATATCCCTGCCTTAGAGCTGTCCAAGCACTTCGGGACGTGAGCTGCATGCATGTTGGGTTTGCCCTTCCTGGTATTATCAAGTGATGCATTTTCATAAGTATGCTCTATCTCCTAGGTAAAATGGACATCGTGCTTTCTATATGTGTCATATTATATTGCATTATGTTATATCACTTTATAGTATATTATATAACATTGTATTATACTATTTAATTTTACCTGAGTGAAATATTTAGAATCCCAGTCTCCTTATATTATGCAAGTGGAGATCATTCTGGCGCTAAAAAGTAGAAAATTTCATTTAGGCTGCATTTTCCTTATTATCGTGATTGGCAAGAAAAATATTTCTTGAAGGAAAGCTGTTCTAGGGGCTGGAGAAGAGGTGATAGATTTTTGACAGGTAATACTATGAATTTATATTGCATTTCCATCCCGAGGAATGTCACAGTAGTATAAATAGCATGTGAATAAAATTTTAGTTTCTTCAGACATATTTTGTGCCTGCCGTTCTTCATTGTTGATAATGAGACAATTAATAGGCTAATGGGCAAAAATGATATGATACAGTCATTTAATTCTGCCATCTGAATGCCAAACCTACAGTTGCACCTACAGAGTATATAGTTAGGTGTTGTAATTCTTTTAGGTCTTTTAAATGCCTCTGCAGAACTGTAGGTCATACCTCCATGGCTCTGCTCACCTGAATGTTCTAACTGAAGTACACTGGGAGGTGCAAATGAGCCAAGCAAGTCAGATTTACCCTAAGCAAAGTCTGTAGAAATCTAGAGACTTGAACAGATTATTTTTGGGGAAAAAAAATTGGTTGAGGAGGGAAATTTGGTACTTATCATATTGAAACACTTCGCATTGAAACAGGGCAAGTCCAAGATCAAATGCAGTAATGTAGAGAGCATCGCTGTAAGACATGGGCCAAAAGTGCCACGATCAAAGCCAGCTTTAGGTGGATCCAGATAAACAGAAAAGTGAGTTTGTGAGCGATGAAAAGAACACTTGTATTCTTACAGAAAGTGTCGATCAATTTTTAAAAGGCAGAGATACCTAGGGTCTCTTCTATATGTTACCTGCCTAATGCAAAGAAGCATTTCTTGCTGTGCCCCACGATGCTGTACAGCAAGCTAGGATGGAGCCACTGGCGTTCAAACTTTGTTTTATTGAAAATACGTTGTACTTTATAGGAGGGGTCAGTTAATTATTTTTGCTTGGATACATGGACGGTGAGCCTATTCTCAGAGGCAGGAATCAATGAGAAAAATGAGTAGATAGTCCTTATCTTCTCATATAGGGATTTAAAAGGCAATGGGGAATAATGGTCTTTTACAAAGCTGCAGGGAGTTTGGCCTAGTTAGCACTTTTGTATGCTAACTTAGACTTTAATAAAGTATCAATTAGCACATGCAGAATCAGAGGCCCCTTCTGAATCAATAGAACATTGTTTGATGGTCATTTTATGAAGTAAGGCAGCACTTCAATGTGGCTAGGGAGATTACAGAGTAGCTTGCAACACAAAAGTCCTTACACTGGGATCAAGGGTACAACCTCCTGCTTGACGGGATAGTCTAAAAGGAACCCTGTTTAAGCATACAGAGCTCTGGATCTGATTTACCTGTCATGAAATAATTGAAATGACCCTCCAGAACAAACAAAGTGCAGCTGGAGTGAATGCTTTATTCCCCATTAGCCCCACAGCATGGCAATCCCAGACAAACACCTCCTGATCATCTCTTTCCTGGAGAGACCCATTTCTTATGATGATCAAGAAAAGCGAGAGCGTGTTTTTCTTCACCTTTTTTCCTAATTATCATGAGAAACACTGATCATTCCAGGATTCATTTGGTAGGTTCACACAAGCCTAATGATGTTATCCATGTCTGATAAGGTTTCTCTCTACCACATAGTGCAACTGGCTGGTTTATTTGAGCACTTCTGCAGTAAATGCAACTGGAACACATGGATTCAACCTAATAGAGGATGAAACAAAGAGGTGGAAAGACCCAAAGAAATGATAGAGTAGACTAGACATAATGAGTCCTCAGACCTTTTATTTTACATTATAAAATGTGATTTTTATTTGCATTTCAAGGTTATGGAAATGTAGGACTTTTCTAAATTACTTTTGTCTTTTGTTTCTGATGCAAGATCAAAGGTCACCTGAACAACTTCCAGGGCCACTCTCGAACCTTTTCTTAAAAGCTAAAAAAAAAGAGATTTCACAATTTCTACCAATCACCTGTTCCAATTTCCAACCATCTTATTCTTGGAGGTTTGGTTTGCTTGTAACCTAAATTCCTCTTCCTTCAAATTAGGTTTATTTCACCTTCAGCTGTCCTGGAAACTAATGTAGATCAGCACTCTTCTTATTATACCTGTTAGTATCCATTATACTTTTTTAAAAATCTTTAAAACCTTTAAAGGTTTATGACCTCACCCAAATCTTGTTTGTCCAGACTCAGAAAACACAAATTTTTAACCTTTTCACCAATCCTGTTTGTCCAGACCTCTGCTAAACCATCTTGCTGTTTTCCTGGCAGCAGTTTGAGAGCCTGTCCATATCTCCTTTTCAGCTGTGATGTGCTGCCTTTTAATGCTGAGGTTGCCAGTAAAAATGCTCCACAGACACGACACAAGCAGCTTGCCCAGCATCCTGTGAACACAGCACAGAGTGGCGTTTCCTTCCTTTGGAACAACCTCTCTATGCCTGGCGTTTGATTTTGCTGTTCCAAGGCTTGTGTTTTCCACTGGTCCTTCTTGAATTTTCTGGCATTGATTTCCAAACATTTCTCCAGTTTACCAAGGTCATTTTGAATTCTACCCTAATCTTCCCAAGAGCTTACAAAATCTCCCAGCCTGATGTCCTCCTCACATTTTGTAACTGTTAGCATAACCATTCAGGGGTACTTGTCATGAAGCAAATTCCTGCAGGACCACTCAGTGCTGACTCCCAGTTTAACACTGAGCTGCTGACAGTGGTTCTTCAGGTTGTTTTCCAGTCTGTCACTGGCATTTCACCTGGGTCATATTGCCCTAAGCTGCCTTTGACAATGAGTTGTGGAGCTGTGTGAAACATTTTACAAAGGTCAAGATGTGGTGCATTTCTCTCATTTCACATAGGCTAGGCCAGGTATCTTAACCAGAGATGAAAATCAGGCTGGCTTTGTCATCAACTTGCTCTTCACAAATATATGTTTGCTATTCCCTAGCACCTTATTATCCTCTAGACGCTGAAAATTTGGTTGTTTGTTCCAGTAACTTTCCACATATTAAAGTTATAATGAAGGCTCTGTAATTCATTGGTTCCTCTTCCCCATTGCCCTCTTCCCCTTAAATATAGGTATAATAGTTTTTCTCTGCCGGTCCTCTAGGAACTCACTTATCTCCTCTAATCATATGAAAGTATTCACTAATTTTGTCTATTGCTTTAGCTGGTTTCTGAAGTACCTGAGGGAAAACTCGGTGTGGACTGATTAATTTTGCAAGAGATTTCAAAAATTTAGGTTATATGACTTGAGAGAAGACAGAACGTAATATATAATATCCCATCAATTTTCACTGGGCACTGTACCTGGATTTTGGCTGAGATTAAGTGAAGTTGATGAAGTAAAAATGGATCTATTTCTTCATGCTTCCCTCAAATTTAAAAGAGAAGCCGAAAAGCTTCAGAAAAAGGCTGAAAATGTGGGAGAAATTGAAGGTAATATTTGTACTGCTACATTTTTTTGAAGAGAAAAAACCACTCTTTAGTCAAAAGGAAGAAATCAAAACTCACGCTTCAGTGCATAAACTGATTACAAGGGTCAGCAAGGAATTGTTCTCACTATTTCCATCATCTCACAACAGTACAGTCTTATTTTTTATGCTTAACTAAAGATTATGTATCAAGCAGTATCACATTATTGACCTCAACATTGAGCACTGGTGCTTATTCCCATTTTTTTTTGTTTCCCACTTCTTCTTCCCCTCTCTGAAACTTCAATTACAAAATATTTAATTAATCAAACTTCCCCAACAAGGAGGAAGAAACAAAATTATATCAAGGCTGGAGTTTTCAGCTTTAACTTGAAGCAAAGTTTCCTTGTGTAATGTCTTTCAGGAAAATTATTTATGTGTGCATATCTTTCACATCTCATACATTTTCCCAGCAATCTGTAGTTCAATATCTCAGAAAAATACCACTTTTTCTCCTTTTCTCATATGTTGTCTCATTAGGATTTCACTTGTGCCAGACTAGAAGACCACTCCATTTCCACTTGGGATGTACCATCTTTCCAGCTTCCTGGTGTAATCCTCTTTGCTGCTCTTAGTCACAGCTATTCTGATGTCAAGTTTCTTTTGTCAGAATTTCTTTCATTTCTGAACTATCACTTCCAAAGCATGTGAAGAGGGAATTTAACTATTTGGATGTACCAGCCACTGGCAATTTCCAAAGGTGAGAATCTCAACATTAGAGCAAAGATCTAGTTTGACAAGCCCATCTTGATATCTCAAAAAGTTGCAGGGCAGAGCTAGCTGATAAAAATGCAGATCCATAAGTAAGAAAGAATACATCTAGGTGGTATGTAAGAAGAATCTTTTTGCTGAAGTACACATACAGATCTAAGGATCTTCAAACTGTTTGAGGGGTTGCATGAAGTGGCTACCAACAGTGGGAGAAATGGGCCTTGATGACCCTGCATTTGCTGCTAATAGGGTTTCTCTGTGTTCAGGGTCATTAGTTCTTTGTACACTGCCAGTGTCTTCCTGGCTAAAGGGAAGGTGTGCCTAGATATTAAAGAGGCAGCAAATGACCTCTTAGTGACCACCAGTAAGAGTAAATGGAAGCCATACCTTCTTTCAGGTCCATACTCAAGAATTTGCACTCATGTTCTCTACTGGATCACTGAAAAGGCTTTAAAGCATTTGGGAGACCCCTAGGATTTATATGTGAATAAAATTTCCTCTAAGACTTTTAACAAACAAGTGAAGTAGAACAACAAAACATGGTTTATTATGGTTGTCTTTCCCTCATAACTCTTCCTTCATACACAACAACTTCAGCTCCTTCCAGCTCCCATGTCATAACAGGTAAAATACCTCAGTTATTATTCCAGAACTGCATGCAAGATGATCCCTCAGTCAGAGACATTGTATAACTTCCCATACTTTCCTCAGTGGGAATGTTAACTGCATCTCCCTTGTCTAATGTACCTGCTAATCCCCAGGGAGCAGATAGAATTGCTGCATAAACAGTGGGACTCAATGATCTTAGAGGTTTTTTCCAACCTCGATGATTCTATGATTCTATGAAATACAATAATCCTTGGGATCTCTGTCTTCCACAATGCTAACAGAATATCAATGCAATTATATCACTGCATAAACTCATTTCTCTGGGAAATGAGACTCAAAACAACTGCAGAAGATTCTCCCCTCCAAAGGACAGCAACCAGATGGCTCACAGCAGATAATGGAAGGATGGGAATTTTGGCCAAGAATACCTCAGCTCGTACAAAAGCTGCTATTACATCACCATTCAAATTGAATACCAAGACAGATGGAGCCCAGGGTTTTGGAGTCTTCTCTGAACGATTCACCTGTAATGAACTGACAAGCAAAGAGTCTGCCAGCAAGACAAAATACCTTCTAGTAAATGCTAGTTCTTCTTAGCCATTTAGCAATCCAGATAGAGGAACTGCTTCGTCTAGGATACTCATCTTATGAAATGGGAGGCACTGGGAAAGCTGGAAACATGTTCCAGCAGTGGATTTTGAAGAAGATAGAAAGTAGAGAGTACATAGCTCTTTGTGAGGGGTAGGTATTGTTAGAACATGTCACATTTATAGGGGACAGTTGGATAATACATCACATACACTCTCCGTGGAAACAGAAACAATTGAGTTTGAAGACTAAAATCTAGAGGTTGGCATGCAAAGCATCTGAGGTTGTTTTTCAGGCTTTATGAACCTTTTGCTTGCTGTCTCAGAACTGGGACAAATGAGGTCAGCACACATTTATTTCTTCTTACTTTATTCTTTCAGCTTGAAAGTGTCCTGTGAAGGCAAGGCACTCGTATTCTGTATCTCTATAAACACTTTGAAGCTAGGTGATAAAAACAAGGTAGAGTCTAGTAGTTCAGATAGAGAAGGAGGCTGTAAGACTTCTTTTGCTGGTTTGGTTTCATATACTGTAGTTTGGAGTTGACTTGAAAGTGTTCATCCTGTTGGTTAGTAGCATGTGTCCTCATGCTCAGACAAGGCAATCAATGAGATCAGGGCAGGCGCAGATGCCAGTGTTGTGCTGCCGAACAATGTCAGACTCAAGAAATATGAATTAGAGGGAAGATTTTTCACCTCTTAGAGCACCTGCATCTATTTGCTAAGTTAATTTAAAGAATATCATTTCCCTATGAAAAGACACAGATAAAAAACAACAACAACAACAACAACAAAACTACAAACAGACCAACCAAAAACAACAACAGAAAAGCCCACTACCCACTAAGTGACAGTGGGTGCATGCAGTAATTATGAGAGATGGCAAAATATTGATTTCTGGTTAGAAAAAGAAATTATCCATTCACTTCTTCATATTCAACAGCTGCTTTTGGAAATGGGTTGTTTTGGGTCCATTTCTAATACGACAAAATGCTGTATGAAATGCCATTTTAACAAGGAACACAGTCATAATGAAACTAGGAAGTCTTCACCAGCGACAGCACATAGGCCCTTACCAATCATTAGTTTTGATCTCTACCTGTTTAGTATTACCTCTACCTGCTGCAGACAGACAGCTGCTTCTAATATCTGTCACCAGACAGGAAAAAACACCTTTTCTGTCTTTGGCTTTTGGGGTTATCAGAGAGCCTTATCATCTCTCCAGCTTCCGTGGGATAAGAAAGAGACCATTTGTCACTGCTACATGGAAATATGTCATATTGTGGGGACTAGCATGCAAAAATGCAATGTTTTGTAGTTAAAGAGCATGATCTGATACTGTAGTCACCATGCAGGACAGACAGGGGCACCTTGGGTTCAAAATACATTCCAGGTGTGCAACAGGAACAGGTTTTATCCCATAGCAGGGGAGTGGCAGATGCCTGTATTGCTCAGGAACCTTGAGACAAGCCTGAGCAAAGGCTCCTGGTACAGCTGCAAAAAAGGTCATGCTTTTGGGGAGAGGAAGGGCTTTAATTTTTTTTTTTTTTTTTAAATTGTATGTGCTAGTTTACATGAACATCAATTCACAATTTAGAGTTATTTGTACAGGGTTTTTGACAACGTGGCAAAAGTAGTCAGGATGTGAGAATTAAAAGGAAATTTTGCTTAATGATGAAAGCATAATTAGTATGATTTTCATAAGTTTTGTGTATCTTTGCACATCCTTGATGAAAGAGGGATTGTTTTATCTGAAATCTATTTGAATTTTCCTGCGTATTTGCAATGAGGTTCCTTGAGGTTCCTGTTGAGGCTGACTTCAGCAGAGTTAGTTAAACCAGCATGGAGCTTTAGAAACCATCCTGTACTTCTGTAGTGCTCTTTACAGTAGTATTTACAGTGCCTCACACTGAGTAAAAGCTAGGGATCAGCTCTTCCCCTGATGCAAGTTATCAGCATAATTCTATTTGGAAATGTTTACTTTGTGATTGTGTGTGTCTTTGATTCTTTTTGATCTTTTTATGCATCTATAACCATAGGGCTGGGATTTATACAATGGGACTCCCTGTGTCGTTCTGTGGGATTTTTCACTCTGCAGACATTCCATAGCTTTGAAGGACTTCAGATCTTGAGCAAAATGAGTTCACTGATGTGTCCCAGGAGAGATTGTTGACTAGTCTGCAGATGTAATTTTATGACAATAGATTGTATTTTGAGTTAATGTTTACGCACCATATGGTACTTTGTCAAGTTTCATTGTATTTATGAAGACCTTAATAAAGTGAAGTAAAAATAAAAATACATGTTCAGGCCCAGCCTGTTTTCAAGAAAAGTAATGAGTGCCTCTTGATTTTTCCTTTTAATTTAAACTTGTCCAGAAAGTATAACAACAGGTAATAATAAGAGTAGAACTGTCCTGGGCCAGAGATAAAACAAGAAGTTCTGTAAGTAGTATAGAAATATTTAGGACTATAATCAGGCAGCTTGTTTAGAGATAGCTAACTTAGGTGCTGCAAGCATTAGGATTTCTAAAATCATAGAATCAGAAAGTCACAGAATGGGTTAGGTCAGAAGGGACCACATGGGTCATCTGGTCCAATCTCCCTGCTCCAGCTGGGTCGTCCCAGAGCACGTGGCACATGATTGTGACCAGACAGTTTTTGTATATCCCCAGTGAGGGAGACTCCACAGCCTCACTGGGCAATCTGTTCCAGTTCTCAGTCCTCTGCAGAGTAAAGAAGTTCCTCTTCATGTTCATGTGGAACATCCAGTGCATCAGCTTCTATGCACTAACTCTTGTCCTATCACTTGGCACCACTGAGCAGAGCCTGGCTCCATCCTCTTGATGCCCTCCCTTCAGATACTTACAGAAATTGATGAAGTTCCCTCTTAGTCCTTCTTGAGGCTGAGCAGGCCCAGCTCCCTCAGCCTTTCCTCCTAAAAGAGATGCTCCAGTCCCTCATCATCTTCACTGCCCTCCGCTGAACCCGCTCCAGGAGCTCCACGTCTCTCTTGCACCGAGGAGTCCAGAACTGGGCACAGCACTACAAGATATCACCTCACTAGGGCTGAAAAGGAGACAAGTATTACATTAATTTCTTAAGAAATTTTAGTTCCTGGATCAGTGGAGCCTCCAGCCCTGGCAGGTGTTGTTAGCACGTATCATGGTGGTCTGTCTGGTGCAGAATACAGCTTGCAGCTTCTTACTGAATGGTGCTCCTGTGGGCTTATTGCAAAGGTGTCCTATGACAAAGCAGCAACCAAACGAGGGTACTGGAAACCTAAGAAATAATCTGTGAAAACATAAAAGAATAATCCATTTCATGGCAGTTAAATAATTGCACAGTGCTTACAGTGCACCTCCACCTTGGTTTAAAATATCAGAATTGAGAAATTCAAGGAACAAAGTAAATAGCTCATTTGGAGAACTCTTTTCAGTCAAATCTAATTTCTTCTTCCTGTGTTCATCACCAATTTGTTAAATTTCTTTTGCAAAATACCGGGGAGGAGGGGAGAATCTTTACAGGTGTCATAAAACACAGAAATCATTTTCCTTGGCATATTCCTAGTGCAGTGTATGTGCTGCTAAGAAGCTTCTCTTGCACCGAGGAGTGACTTCAGAAGTATCACATGTATTTGTGTATCCATGTACAGAGAAAGTAGAAGGGGGAGTTTAAAACTGGTTGCCTCTCCTCCCCACTTTCTCTTTCAAATGAATTTCCTTCACTGAAGCAATGTGCCTGCACAGGATCCACTAAGGTCTGTAGCATGCTATAAGAGTGCTGAGTCCACACAGCAAAATCCATTGCAAGGACCAGGCATAAAAGATGTAAGCACTTAATTAATTTTGTGAATGCAAATGCACAAACTTTCTGTGTGACCATTTGCTCATTGTGATGAGTACACTAAGCATGTCTGTAAAGCTTTACAAGTCTGAGCTTTTTGACTATAAAATCCTTGGCATTTATGTAAATGTGTATTGAGCAGAATACATTTTAATCCCAGTGGAAGTCTCTGGGTGCCCATATGGTCATCCAAACTATTAAAGTTTTTTATCCTTTTGTTGGAAGTGTTGTTCTCTCCAGAATTAACAAGATAAATGGGTCACTTGCAAGAAATGCCAGAAGTTGGTTCTGGCAGTTATTTCATTTTCCTTTTCATCTTTGCCCAGAATTAGATATTTAATTAAGGATAGTTTAATTACAGAACAAATATGTGCTGGGGGTGGGGGGGGATGTCTGTAAAATTGGAGCATGAAGAGTATGGAATATGCCTACTTTAATTTGCAACATGGGATAAAAGAGAAATTAATATTTTTATTGATGGAAAGTGCATTATTTGGACTCCATATTAGGTAGTTCCTTTGTACCATGTATAGATCACAAGTAGCACAAAGTTCAGTCAAGTCTGCATGGGTCTTCATAAAGCCAAAAGCCACATTTGTAACTGCTGACTGACAAGAATGAGGATTTTCAGAGATGTGTGAAAGGCAAGAACGGAGAAGGTAACCTAAACAACTGAGCTGATAATTAAATATTCATCACAAAAGCAGGGGCAAGAAACATTCACTTTGAGTCAGGGATATAAACTGCAAAGATACACCTAAATGTTTTACAGTGAAGTACACAACTGTGAGAATCAAACAGAAACATTTGAATTATCCTTGAAAAATAAAGCACCCTCTGCAGAAATCTCAGATTTTGGTCATGTAGTCTTCCCGGGCTCAATAATTTCTGTGTCTGAGCAAGGAAAACAAGATTTTCCTCTCTTTTTTGCCTTCAAATTCTTGGCATATCCCCATGCTGAGTCATGAAACATGTTTCTGTAATATATTTCATATGGCAAGCAGAGGCTCACCAATGCCATCTTTGCAGATTTCCTTAAGAATGCATTTTGAAGGGCTCCAACAACTTGCATTAAGGGAACATAAAAAGTTCGGTTCTGCCTCACTCAGGAATGCCAAGAAACCCTTCCTGTATGATGGGTCCCCCTGATTCCCTGCAAGGAATAGATTCTGCCTCCAAGCCTGAGCCATCCATCTGTGGCAAAACCCGCTGTGGGCCACCTAAGTCTAGAGACGCCACCAAGCTGATACACCCTGGTACACATCTGGCTCTTATCCTAACCAAGTGTTGTGTCCACAGTCTGAGTGACCCTGTACTCATCCATCACATGCAGCTGGTGAAGAAGCCATCTACATGAGTCCTCTGAAAGACTCAGTCACCCATAGCCTTAAGTGTAGCTCAGCCATCACTGGTGCTACCACACAGTTCAAACCCTAAATGTATATGAGTGCCTTTTCACACTGCTGAGAAATGCATTCCTTGGCCTGCAGGCCTTGCGGATGCAGAGACCAAGAGTACACACCTGGCAACAGTGCAGGAAAAGAGACCCAGAGAGATCAGCAGCACCTCAGCCCAGATGTTAGCAGAGGTATTTTTCATCCCTTCAACACCAGCTGAGGGCCTGAGACAGAAAAAAACTTCATTCTCCTTCTGTCTCAGTGAGGAACCATTGTGGACTAAACACTGTTATTAATGGTATCAACTTGCCTTTAGGCAAGGACAAAATTCAATGAGTTTGAGCCTGCTTGCTCATAGTTTTGGAAAGGCATGAGAAACCAGAAACTCTGCTATTAATAAAGAAAAAAACATGTTCCACTTCAATACTACTGCTTTCTTCCATTTCTACAAAAATATATGACCATGCCACCATGGGCTGGCATTAAATGGGATATTGGTACTCAAGGAAGGAACATCCTTTTATGAGACTTTACATTACTTAATGGCAAGTTTCCTGATAGTTGCCATACCCCAGAATAAAATTGAATTGGGAATAAGGAAATTGAATTGGGAATTATGTTCTTAGGAATGCTGCTCCCGGGGACCACTGAGTTGCACACTGTTTTCAAGAAAGATTCCTCGTGGAACTGCGCATTGAGATGACAAAAGCTGTTATCACAGAGAGCCTGAAGCATTTATGTCCCTACTCTTGACCTTTTTTTCACTGCTTTTACTTACCTTGCTTCTTGCTGATTTACACATGTGGATGAAAAGCATCCCAATGATCAATGATTCTTTTGCTGTTGCCTCATTACAGGTATACTGGTAACTCTGCAAGTTCATTTAACAATGATACCTTGCCTAAGCACTGTTTATCCTTGATGGCTGAATTTAATTGAATTTAATTGCCAGGCATCTGGCACCATTAGTTTTGAATTTGTAGTTTGAGAATTCACCTACAAACACAATTCTGGTTGCCACAGGAATTGGCCCATCATGTTGTACCACCTCTTTGTCACATAAGCAAGTATGTAACTGACCTGTGCAGTAGATGGAATTTCTTAAAGCAAAAACTCCAGGCAGGACCTTAGCTGCTGGATCATAGCCTGCCCCCCCTTTCTCATCCTGTTGCATAGCAGAGGCAGTGGTGGGTTCCCTCAAATTATATTGGGGGGTGGTGGGAAGCTCTTCCTCACGTTTACCACCAGCAAAACATGGGTTGTAAATAATGTCCCCCTGACTTTGATGACAATAAGTTGTTGTTTAGAACATGCCAAGAGCATGGTGGCCATACCTATGTGCAGAGGGCTTCAGCCTTCTTTCCCCAGCGCAGAGGTGTGTTGTCTGTTTGGAGACAAGGCGTCACAGGACAGGGAAATGCAAACCCCGCACACATAGCTCTTGGACTCCTTTGGCTGTGGGCATCAGCAGGGGCTGTGAGCCTTGTCTCTGCCTCTCAGAAAAAGCTGCCAACCTCTTCGTGCAGTGACAGACACAGAGAGATTACTGTGGACCTTCTGGGCTTGTACTACTTAGGTAAATCCCCAGTCTTTGGCTTTGCAGACAACAAATCCTGACATACAATGTAGCCAGCGTCTAAACAACCAGCAGTTCTGTACATTGCTCTCCATTTTACCATTGCTCTCCAACTTTTACCAAGTTTTGCCTTCCTTTGTTGTATCTATTTAGGCTTATGCTGTAAACTTTTCAAGGTGAAGGATTCATTATCTTGCTACGCTTGAGAACTGTAGTGAAGGCTAGCAGCACTGTGTGGTCATACCTCTCAGCTTCATACTTGGAAACATTATTTTGTGTAGAAATTAGTCTTAGATGGTCATTTTGTCTCTGCTCCCCCAGACACTTCTTCCAGACTTACACTGCCATTTTTACATTTCAGCCAACTTTCAGATTAATTTCTGAACTTCTGTTTCAGTAGATTTCTGAGTGTACCCAGTTCTCCAGGTGTACCAGCCTCAATGCTGGGTAATTCTCAAACATTCTCTTCTTCTCTGTTAAAAACATTGCATTGTCTCAGTCTTTGCTTTAAAGTCATACAGCTGTTTAAAATGCTTTTTATGATTTTGAAATCCTTCAAGGATTTCAGTTGGAAATATTTGATGGACATCTCCTGCTACATTTATTTCCACAGGATAAAAGAATTAATTAAGCCTAAATACCTAAGTGTAGAACAGCAGTAAAAGGAAGTGTGAACTACTTGCTTAAGCCTCAGAGCTCGATGTGCCTTTTCTAATGAGTCTGTTTGTCATGAAAAAAGAGGTGTTCTTTAAAAGAACAGGAAAAATTCTGGGCCAACAGAGGATGGATGGAGTGTTTTGACTGAGTAACTCGTGTGGAGCACTAGATCATTAAGTTCAGCAAAATTATGAAGGAAAGGTTTGCTATAACCCATAGCCTGGAGTGAGGTCACCAACTAAACCAACTTCATGACAAGAAAAGACCCTAGACTGATGAGAAAATGTCCTCTGATAGAGGTCAGCATTGCTTTGCCTAAACACAGTTCTTTCAGGCCTGTGAAGGAAAAAAATGTGTTCACTTGACTTGCTGGGACATATAGTAAGTGGCCATCACCACTGTGAAACCTTTTGTGGGTCATAAAATGATTAACTGACCATTTGAATTCTAGAAATGTTGCATTTGTAGCAGCAATCACCTCTTCAGAGAGGAGCTCCTCAGAGCAGAGTGTGACACCTGAATTCAAGCAACAGAGAGGCTGAAAGAATAATTAAAACTAGAAATAACTTGGAGCTGCTAGAAATTATATTCAAGGTTTGCAATATAGCAATAATATCTGTATTTATGTAGACATGTGTGCATGCATGTATGTGTAATGACAATGACACAGTTTCCAAACAAAAAGATGGTTGCCAAATATTGTTCTTCACCATCATAATTTTCCAGGGTGAACTGGTTTTAAATATTATCTAAGGATTTCTGGTCATAAATATTTCTAAAGAGTATGCACTTAGTTCATGCCAGTCAATATCACAAAGTAACCCTATAGCTAAATTAGCAAAGTAGAGAACTCGTGCTTATGGACTAAACCCTGATGTTTCCTGTATCTAAGGCTCCAGGTCTGCAGCTTATATATTTGGTTTCACAAGGTGTACATCCTGATCTTACATTTTTATACAGAAGTTTAAATACTTTATAGCATATTTGTCTATTAAGAAAACTCATTTGCCTTGAGGAAAAAAGCATCCTCTTATGAATTTTCTTTAACTTTACAGGATACTCTGTTTCTGAGAACCAGAATCTCTCCTGGACATTTCAAAGGACTACACAGAGGATCCACTTTTTTCTCTAGGAACCCAAGTTCCTGTGTTTGGACTTTTAAGTCAGTCCTAGTATACGGATGTGGACTTCAGGTAGAATGAGCAATGCAAAGAACTTGTTTGGACTTGGTGTCTCCCTGTATTTTTGGGGACTGATGGACCTTACTACAACTGTGCTGTCAGGAAGTGCTGGGCCCCTCACTGAAGGGCAAGAAGACAACCTGTCAGACAAGCTGCATCAGCGTATGAAGAGGAGCTGGGTGTGGAACCAATTTTTTGTTCTGGAGGAATACACAGGGACTGACCCTCTCTATGTTGGGAAGGTAAGACCCACAGCGGGAGGATGTCTGGAAGAGTGTATCCATCTGCGTGTCTGCAGATTGTGGTGAAACATGGAGTGCTTCCTCAATTGCCTTTGCCTTCTTTCTGGCATTGAATTTATCCACATTAATTTCACTTCTGCTCCCAAGAGGTTTTGCCCATGTCACCTTTCTTTGGGAAGAATTTCTGTTTCAAGGGGCTGTCAATATATTTGCCTATTTCAAAGAGATCTGCTGCATCAACCATCACCTGTAATTTGAGGCAGTGTTAGAAAATCTGCAGCGATCTTTCCAGGGACTCCTACAATGTCAAGGCAAAGCAAGGTTATGTTGACATATAAGGATTAGGAAAGAAAGGAAGAGTTTGTGATCATGCTTTTGTCCACGATCAAGTCAGCTAGAAGCTGCAGTTCAAAATCATATTAAATATCCAATTTCCCTTGAAAACTGACATTTCAGTTTTTGTTTTCTGCAAATCTTCAGGGTCAGAGTATCTTCTGGCTTACCATATCTTGACTGCAGGTTAATTCTGTGGACTGCAGAGAAGTTGCTCCAGATCAAGAAGAGTAAAGGGACAGCTCATTAAATCCAACCATGAAGGGTCCTATTTTTGGATCCCTTATACCCCAAGAACGTACCCATCAGTACAGATGTGTAAAATGTATTCCTGAGCTAATCCTCTATAGATGGTAATATTTGGCATTTACTTTTCTGTGTCTCCTTGAGAAAGAAGCTGATGGAAATCAGACAGGTGACATCTGCCATCACAAACTGCCTCACTATAACCGTCCTCTTTTTTTTTTTTTTAAAGACCCTGAGTTGCTGACCCTGTATTGATCCTGTTACTCAAAGTTTTATGGTCAACCCCAAGTTTGCTTCTATTCTACTCCAAGGTGACAAATCTGGACAAAAATGTGGAGAGAGTTAATGTGCTTAAGTGTTTGAACAATACAATCAAGATTTTACATGCCTAGAATATCAGATATGGCTATGATAAGTGGAGATTTTGTATAGCTATATATGAAAAATAAAGAACTTAGGATGTCAAAAAACTATTCCTTCCCATTTCATTGCTTATTTTTTACATGATATAGGCTCCACTTTTCTTTCCAAGCAATCCATCTGCAGGGGAAAAAAAATATTGCATATCCAGAGGCCCAGTTTGGACTCTTATTTATCATTCTACAACCCCATAGAGCTAAACTGTGCTCTCAGTCACACCAGTATAAATCAAAATGAATCCACGGGCTTCAAAAGACCTCCTCCTGATTTATCCCTGCATGACTGACAGCAAGATGTGCTCTTTTTCCTCCCACAACAATGGCATAACTAGCGATTGTCTCCAGATGAGACCTCATTAGTCTTCATTCATCTGTGCACCTAGCTTTTCAGGTCTTGATATCTCTATTGATTAAAGAAATTAATATTTGTTTTCGTGCAATTCCCAGCTTCAGAACAAGGGCCAGACTTATTATTTCACATTTTCAGATACATCTGAAATTACTTCAGGCTTCTACTTGTGAGCCAAATCTTAGGTAAAACAAGTATGGGGAGAAGCTGGCTTATGTTGTAGACCTGACGGTGTCATTAGGAACACCCTAATGACACAGTGTGTGCACTTGGCACAGTCAGCAGCACTCCTGAGTCTGCCAGCACTCGGCATTGCCCAAGGGAAGGACACCAAGACGGATCCTCATGGCCCATGGCTGCCACTCTGAAGGCCAAGCTGCCTCTCTCCAAGGCTGCCTGCACAATGGCTGTGCTCACACCGGGCTGCACAAGGGCTAATTAGCTCCCACGGTTAACAGGGCCAATTAGTCCCATGCACTGCTGAGCTGACGTGTCTGGGTTGCTTGGAAAGCTTCCTAACTCGGCAGTGCTCTGTGTAGTCCTGGCACTGGGGAACTCTGCTGCCAAAAGAGGCCTCTGGGGCTCACACACGTTCCATTGTCTCCCATCCCCGATCCGGGTGCGGAGCAGTTAGCTGAGCGCTGGGATGAGGGCTCTGGGGGCTCTGTGAGGCAAAGGCTTCCCCCTGCCTCACCCAGCCAGAGGCACAGGCGCTCCCACGAGGCAGCAGCCTCTCACAATTCATCGCCCGCCGGTATTTGTGCTGCCTGAATCTTAGGGATCCTTAGGAAAGGGGTCAGCAGGGAATAGACTATGGGGTGAATTAATTGTTCTGGCAGGCCAGAAATTTTTCAGCCCAAGTGACCCCAGGCTGACTCAAAAATAGCTCTGTAAAGGCTTGCACAGAGTGGGGCAGAGGCGCAACAGGGCTTCCAGTCTGCTGCTGGCTGCTCACACCAGCCCTCCAAAACAGCCCTGGGTCCCATACCAGGCCAGGCAGGGCCTCTTCTAACTGGTACCACCCACAACATCCTGAAACATCCTCATAGCCAGGCCTTGCCTTTATCCATCTGCTCTCTCCAAGCCCCTGTCAGAAGGAGAAAGAATGCACAGCACAGAGCTGGCTGTACAGCTGATTCTGGCTGGTTAAAAAGCACCTTGACTTGAACCATAGGTCCAAGCTTGCCTAATCTGATTTCCAAGCTATGATTCTCTGAACTTTCCTAGATGGCTGTTAAGGCAAGGTGAAAAATATGTTCTGGACAGGGAAATGAAAGGAACTTCCTGATGTGAAGTCAGTACAATTTTTGCTTTTCTCCAGTGTTCATGATAGTGATTTAAAGTACTTCAGCTTCAGAGGGCTCCTGGTCCTGTCACAGATAAATACAAGGCTTCAGTTTTCCTAGAGGTAGCCATTATTGGCTAATAGGATGAACTAGGGAAACCAAAGCCCCTTCATTTGCTACAGAAGGTATTTTCCACATTCATTGAGCAGCCTACACTGTGTCAGTAATTGAACTGGGGGCACATTTCACCATTTTGTCGTGTTGGAGACTCCCCAACCCTGTTTCAAAGGAAAGAAACATTTGAACCATAGCAGCTAAATAAGTGAATAAAATGCAACCTCTCCACACACCTTCAATGTACATCAACTGCAATCACTCATGCATCCTTACAAAAATCCCCTGCAGGTGCTACCTCCCTGGGAGCAGAGAAGGGAGAAGCACATCAAGGATGGAGTCACAGACTGGTTAGCAGAGCTGTGTGAGTCCTCCCCAGAGCTGCTCACTGCAGCACTACCCTCTTCCAGGTGCCCTTTGCCAGGAAATGTGTCATTCCAATGCAGATGCAACATCTTTTTTTTTTTTTTGTACTATTCTCATCAAATGAAGTAACACGGGTTGATATAGTTAAAAATTCTCAGGAGTTATCAGGTTTATTCCTCCAATAACCCATTCCTTAATATGGAGGAGAAAGTACAAATTAATTCCTCCTACTCTATATCAGCCACATGGCAGCACAATTTATTGCACCACCCATAAAACTGAGCCAACTTAAAACTAGATCACCTTTCCAACACAGTGACTTTTACACTCCAAACTACAGCATCCTGATATTAGGTTTGGTGTGAGCTTCAGTCCCTTCAGACACCGAATTCTTTCAGATTTATTGCAGTCTGGCAGTGTTATGTCTTTTATACTCTTTTTTGCTTTGTCTAGAGAGAGCAGGTTATACAAGAAGCTGCGAAAGTGCTGCTAGCATTTCTTACTGCCTAGCTTTGGTCGACACCCAATGTTTCTAACAAATCACAGTTAGACAGAGATCCTCTTGTACTCCCAAATTCTTAATAGCATGCCATGTTCATTCCCTGTTTGCTCCCTTCACAACTGCATTTATTCCAAATGCAGCTTTGGACAGAAGGTGTAATTTAACCCATGAGTTTGATTCATGATTTGCTTCTAAGTATTCTGAAAATTCCTGAACACATACTGCTATTTCAAAAAATGCTTCTTTCTTTCTTTCTCTCTCCCTTCTTCTTTTTCTCCTTCTTTTTCTCCATTTTATTTTCCTGTTCATTTCCCTTTTTTTCTTTTTCCTTTTTCTTTTTTCTTTTTTTAAACTTATTTTTTAATTTCATTTTTCTCTTTCTTTTTTGTTTCTTTTTTTTTTGCCTTTTCTTTGACTTTGAATTTGACTTTGACTTCTTCTTTCTCTTTTATTTTTCCCCCTTTTCCTTATTTGATGAGGACTTATTGGTATTCCAAAACACATTTTCTTCCATCAAGCCCAGTTCTAATTCCCCAATCAGGTCTAACATCTGTATCTGTCTCAGCAGCTGCATTCTTTCACTGGTGCACTAATGCCCTAAAACAAATGCCCAAGATGTACCTTAGTGGTTCTGAATCAATTTGAAAAGCTGTAATAGTGTCCTCCTTCTGGAAGTATACTGTTTACTAGCTCCTACAGTGATAATCTCTGAGTTATGGGTGTTTGGGGTAAGTAATGACAACCACTGTCTTTTTTTAAATTAATCACAAGATGGTGTTTCCTGAATATACGCCAGTTTGCAGTCCTGATGCCTGCCTGTGAATTAATACACGTGGCAGCCATCTAAATTTAGCTGTTTACCCCTGCCAAATTTTTCTGGGCTTGTTCTTCCACCGTTCAGTTAATACATCACCTGAGAGCTGCCAGCTTTCCTCCAAAGGATCGATGTTTCTCAGATGCAGTACCCTCAGCAGGGACGGAGGCAGAGGAGGAGGAAGTGAAATGCCAGTGGCCTGACAGCCATTGTCACAACCTGCACCTTCAGCCCTTGCAGCCACACTGCAGCACTGCTGCCCTTAAAGCTCACTGTCCCAGCGGTCACTTGGAGTCCACGGGGCCACCTCCATGCATACCTGGCTGCAGGCTGGGATATGCCATGGAAAACCACGGGATCCCGCCTCAGCTGAAAGCAGCCTTGCCCTAAAACCAGGAATGGGTCCAAGTTTTGCATGGGTCCTGTGACCTACCTGAGAGGCAGATAAGGGAGACATCCTTCAGAGTATGAGCATGTTCTGACCAGACCCTTCGCTGGGGGAAAAGGTCTCTCCACTCCCCAGTCAACGGGATCATGTGCCCTAAAACACCTGAGGAGGTGCTCCACTGGCACTAGAAATGCTTAGGGCAGATAAGTCATTTTCTCCAGATACTTATTAAACTTTTTCCTATGTAATAAGTTATTGTTATAGGTTCTTTATGTTTTCAAACAGCTCAGAGATAAGATTTCTTCTTTCTTTCTTGAGAGAATATCTTGTAATCAAACGTACAAAGTTTGGCTTCTGCTTTTCAACACAAGTTATCCATTTCTGTTTGGATTCTTTCTTCAAACCCTACCAATCCTGCATGCATATATTAAGTTTATTATTCTAAGATTTTTCTCTCCAATACAAATATTTACCTATGTTTGGCCCCATCCTCCAAAATTGCTCCCATATATCCTTTAAGCTCATCAGAGCACCAAACACACACTTAAATCTGACCATATTTCTGAGATGACTTGCTCATATATGCATTTTAAAATGTGCCTAACTGAATCCAGCTCACTTTCACTATTTTTTAAATTATTGTTTATCCTTTATTCATCTCCCAAAATGATAATCACACTGGAAAACAGTATTCACATCTGAATCATTTTGATTATTGAACTTCAAGTCTATTGCCGTGCTGTCTTTTGGGACTGAATGATTACCACCACTGGGCATTGCTCTCTATGCTCTGTTCCTCTAAAGCATGGAAGTATGAGCATACCATTCTTGATTTTCAAAGTGTGAGTGAAATTAAGCTATTTGATTGCTTTTGATAGTCATTCCAGTATTTCATGGGAACCAGGTGCTTAACACAATGTAGTCCCTAGAATGATTTGTTTCCCTGTTTTAGATTATAATTAGTACTGCATTTACTCTTGCTCTGTTCTGTTGCATTCACAGCTATCTGTGGCTGCTCAGAAATAATTAGCAGTCATGCAATCAATCCGTTTGCTAATTTCCTAGAAAATGTAGGATGGTTCTCATCTCTGTAGCTTGCCATGGGCATAAGCAATTGTTTCTTGCTGCTTACCTTACCTACTGTTTGACAGTATTCCTTCCTGAAGTTTTAAGGATACAGACGAATGTTATTACTAAAATTTAATGGAAAAAGATATTTCTGAATCATAACACTTACGAGTAGCTTTCCCATTCTGCTTTCCCCTTGATCCCAAACAGATTTGCCTTATTTGCCCCAACACTATGCTACTCCTGTAGTATTTGACTCCTCTTAAGCCATGTGAGCAAGCACAGTCTGCAGCTTTCCTGACCTCTTTATCCCAAATCTTCTCAGTTGCCCTTGCAACTAGACAAAAGATAATTATATTTGTTGAGTGAGATTCCAAAAAGGCACAGAGCCTGTTCATGTTTGGGTGCTTCTGCCTCTTCTTTTGGCACAGCTGTGGGTGCAGAAACAGGAAGACAGGAGAGGGTTTTTAATTGCAACTATGCGATAGACTTTACTATTTTCCTCTTTCAGCAAAGCGAGTTCATTAAAACCAGCTTGTGAGTCCCAACAGTGAGACCAGAATGCTCGGCATGATCACGTGCTCAGTGTTTCTCAGCAGCTGCTTACCCAGCTCATGGTCTAATTGCATCCTGCTCCTTTCCACAGCTCCACTCTGACATGGACAGGGGAGACGGTTCGATCAAATACATCCTCTCAGGAGAGGGAGCTGGCATTGTGTTCACAATTGATGATACAACAGGGGACATTCATGCCATTCAGCGGCTGGACCGGGAAGAAAGGTCCCAGTACACCCTCAGAGCACAGGCTCTGGACAGGCGAACGGGCCGGCCGATGGAACCGGAGTCAGAGTTCATCATCAAAATCCAAGACATCAATGACAACGAACCCAAGTTCCTGGATGGACCTTACGTAGCCTCCGTTCCAGAAATGTCACCTGTGGGTAAGGCAGATTTTGTGGAGTCTCTTTCCCTTATAAGAAAATTGGAGATGCTCACCAAGACACAAATTCCCTGACTCCTTGAACTCAGCTTCTGCCCCTTGCGCAGGAGCTGCAGGACAGAGGAGGTCGCCCTGGGGTGCCTGGTTGCTGTAGAAAAGGGAAAGCAGGCTTTACATCAGCATCAGCTGGACACCTCTGAGAGAAAATGTGCCAAGGGAAGCCCTAGAGCTGAAGAAAGGTGTGATTCAAACATGCCATGCTCAGACAATTTAGTAACAGAGTGCCTCTTCTCCTCTGACATCAGATGGTGGAAAGAATAATGACCATTAGACAGCCATTACCATCCCCAAAATAACACAGTCTTAGCAATCAAATCAAGTTCATACTGAGAGCTCAACTCCTGTCCAGGAGCCCTTGAAAACATGGAGACCTGAAAACAATCATTAGCTCCTTCTAATCCATGTAAGCCTGCACTAAACAAAGTTCAGTGAATCCTGAGATTCTGGTTCTATTTGCCCTCCACTTTTAGAGAATGGGATCATGTTGAAGAGAGTCCTGTTATTGCAATTTAGAAGACAAACAGCAGCCTTCCTATTTACACAAGTCAGAAGAAATCATTTCCATATAGGAAATCAGATAATCACGTAAAATACTCTTTTTCTGGACTTTTTTTCTTTCTGAGTTGGTTGTTTTTGCTTATTGCTTTTTGGCTCTGTGACATCACTGCAGAGAAAATAATACCATATAAATTCCATGTCCTGAAGTTACAGATATGCTTCAACTCCTCATTCTTCATTATTATGTTGACATAAAGCTAGAGAGAGGCATCGAATACAAAGGTTCCAGTCAGAAATAATGTTTCTTAATGGTAATGGCTAGCTTGCATTCAGATTTATCTTCAAGTGCATATCTAGCAACACTGGATTTTTTTCTAACACAAAACATTATGTAGAAGGCTAGATACATTCATAAAGGCATTGCCTGACATTTTAAGGAGTCAGAGCTCACGCATGTTTCAGTTGTGCCTCACCTTCTCCTTGTTCTTGACAAATTGCGTCACCTGCGAGCCATTACTAGCTTCAGAGGAAGCAGACCTTGAAAACCAATTGAAAAAAGAAATATATATGCTTCTGTGTGGGCTCCAAAAGGCACTTCAGCAGGGTATAACCTCTAGGCCATGCATTGTAAACTGCAATCCCACAGAGGGATTATCTCAGAGATACATCCCTGCATGCTCACTGTTTGTGTACAACTTCCATCCCTCAGTCAACATACAGCATCTGTGGGCCTGCTACAACAGTTCATGATTTATGTCAGCAGAGCTATGGAACTTCTTTAAGCTGCCTCCTAATAACATTTAAAATCAAGACAAGTGGAAAAGAAGCAAGCAGCTCATAATTACCATCTCTCTGCCAACCATAACAAAGTACTGTTAGTTCAGCAGTTCTGTAACTGTGGTCCATAGAGTACTTGCTCTTTTATATCTTCTTATAGATGCATGATGAATTAATACCCATTAATTCCTTTAGTGCTAATGAGCTACAAGTATGAGCAATAAGTACAAGTACTATGAGCATCAAGTGAAAAAGTTTGGTGTGGGAAACCTCTTGTTAGGCATTTCAGTTTACTTTGAACTGTGTACTTTTCCTGCCAGCTCTTTATCCCACAAGGTCTTACCTTGATGGTTTTTTTGTCAGGCACCTCTGTTATCCAGGTGACAGCGACAGATGCTGATGACCCAACCTATGGGAACAGCGCGAGAGTCGTATACAGTATCCTCCAAGGACAACCATATTTCTCTGTGGACTCTCGGACAGGTACGTTATTTCATCAGGGAATGAGTCAGTCTGAAAACCGAAAGAAAAAGCTGCAAGCAGAAAGAAAGGGCAGTGCATCATAGCTGTGGTCAGAGAAATGTGTTTCTGTGGCTTGGAGCCAAGACAGAACAGCATTGTGCAAGGAGTAAAGTAATGCTGTGGCAGTGAGTTCCAGAAGAAGAACTTGCTTTTTCCAGTGATATATTCCTCTGAATGACCATATTCTGCAGCTCAGGATCTGGTTGGGTTTGGTGCTGTAAATACTCTTGCTCGCTTCTATCATTGAAAAATGTCTTCAAAAGATCTAGTTGATAACAAAAAAAAAAAAAAAAATAGGGTGGAAAAAAATCTATGAACCAGCCAGGACTGGAAAGTGCAAGCTAAAGGATGCAGTTATCTGGAGAAGTTTTACCTAAGGGTGCTCTTGTTAATAACCTTACATTTATCTGTAGGACACCCTCTCTGTTTTGCTTGCTTTCTCTCTCTCTTTTCTGTATATATCCAAGGTTTATATTCAAAAGTGGAATCTGACAGATTTTGACAGTTTCTAAAGGGCATCTGTAGTGCTAAGGTCAGAGACTCATGAGACGATAGTCACTGCAGAGCCCTAGGGGACGACATAGGAAAAACACTGAATAAACTGCTTCTGAAGTTAGCAGTTTACAGGTGCTCTAGCCAAAGACAGACTTGTATGTGGCATGTTATTTTCTCATCTTCGTTTATATTTACTATATAAATATACTAATGTTTTGTATTACCTTTTGTAATCAGGTATCAACCACAGACAAATATGGGCATAATCATAGATTTGCTGATTACCAAATGATTTCTAAGAAAGCAAAGGACCAATATTCAGGGTCAGATCCCCTACAGGTTTAACCACTAGAATGCAACATATACAGAAGACAGGCCATTAAGTCAGAAATCATGTCTTTCATTGGTATTTAACGCAGAAAAGATTTTTTTCTCTTCTTATTAACTTCCCAGTCACTTAGACCTGCATCTCTGGACAGGCTCAGCATTTAGCTGCCTCAGTCAGCAGCTGGATTCACTTTTTGGGCAAGCACTGTTGTGAGCCAGAAGCCAATTCCATATCACAAGCACAGGACTGCAATCAGCTTCCCCTGTGCAAACCCACCTGTGGGATTTGGTAGCCCACAAAATGCAATTGCAGATCTGATGTTCTAAAGTAGAGCTAGAGCATACGTGACCAACAGCTCCTTTGTATTGATAGATAGCAATTAAAACACCCATTAGTGTACAACTCACTTCAGTGCTGTCCTCCCCTAGTAGCATTTGGAGCACTTGCCATTTACCTCCTGACACAGCCTCTTGGTTCCAGAGGTGTGCTCCTATTCCTGTTCTGTCACTGTCCTCACAGGTGCTGAACATGTGTCTGTGTTAAAGCACAACTTCAAAGGAAAGTTGAGAGCCTCCTCCTCCTTTTTTCCAGAATACTTTTACAGCCTGACAATCATATCCCCCTAGAAGATAAAAGAAGTCTCCAACTTCCTAAGAAACCATTTGGCTGTTATAGAAAAGAAAGGACATCACCTCTGCTCTTTTTTCTTAAGAGCACAAACCTCATTCAGTTTAGTAAAAGAAACGGTTCCACCACATTTATTTGGAAGATCTGAGGGTCTGAACCTTTCCCATAGCCTTTCCCATAGCCCTAAGGATGGGCTCACCACCATCCTTAGCACTTCTTTGCAGATGAATTGTGTGCAGCAGCAGCAGATGCTCCCGGCTCTGCATTGCTGCACCTCTGGGTACCTCATCTGGTTCTGAGTCTTGGTGTCCTGGACTAGCCCTCCTCTAGGGACCTACGGCCCCAAAGATAGGCAGGGAGGGCACAGCCTGAGGTTTAGGCACTGATGTCTTTTTTTAGGTGGAGCCAAGAGTGGAAATTCCCTACAAAGTGTTCATATATGGAGAAAATACTTCCCAAAATGCTGAGTATTTTCATTTCTTATTTATATTTCCATGGGAGCTAAGGAACCACAGCACTTCACAGGAGGCAGTGAGCTTTGCAGGGTGGGGCTGTGAAGGACTCCATGCAGGAAGATTAAAATAGCGCACTGCCAGTTGTTCCATACTGGTCACTATTTCTTCCCTTCGCACACAGTGATAATTGCCGACGCAATATCCTTTTACTGCTTTTTTATTAAACCCATACATTGTCTTTCTGCTAAAAATAAAGACTAAATGCTGATCAATCAATTTAATAGTGTCCTGATGCGCAAGTGCCGCGTGTTGAGCCGTGCGACTGGCACGGTGCCTGGGGCTGACACACTCTTGCCGCCACGCCGGAGGACATCCCAAACGTGTCGCTGGCAAGGGAGCGTCCCCTGGCAGCGCATCCCCGGGCTCGGTGGCGTACCCCGGAGGTGCCGGGGGGGCTGGGTGCGGAGCGGGGGGCGCGGAGCTGTCCGGGGCGCAGCGGGACCCCGGCACTCCCGCGGC